>OZ023155.1:28574755-28682255 GCA_963678695.2 Diplodus puntazzo
CTATCTATTCATTTATTATTTTATTTTTCCCTTTCTTCTTCTTCTTTTTTTAAATTATTTATTATTTATTTACTTATTCATGTATTTTTTTATTTTTTATTTTTAATTTGTACTCTATCCTGTACCATAAACCTGAAACGGCACATTGAACTAAAGCCCCCGGCGAGCCTTTCAAGGTCTGTGCAAGTGAATAAAAAATCAAACGGCGAGCCAAAACAGATCCTCTACCCCTCAGATCACATTAACGGCGTACAGTAGCGGCTCCACTGTCTTCATCTCCCAGCTGCAGCTGGACAACCTGGTGTTGCAGTATATTGTGGGAGAGCTGCAGCTTCAGTGTTAAAACTGATATAATGATTGCTGTCTGTGGTTCTATATGGGCTGTGGCAATCATTTAGAAAAATAATAGCTCGCATCAACATATTGAAAAAAAAAAGAACTATGAACTAGTTCATTTTTGGAACTGTGAACTTAGTTCAAAATTTTGAATTATGAACTATAACCTGAACTAGTTCATTTTAAAATTTGTGAACTGAACTTTGAACTAGTTCATGTAGAAAGTGAACTTTCCCAACACTGTATATAGGGCTGTCAAAGTTAACGCGTTCATAGCGCGTTAACGCAACGTCCTCTTAACGCCGTTATTTTTTTTTAACGCGCGATTAACGCTCAGTATAAAAAAAAAAGTTTAAAAACGCGCATTGTATGATTTACGGCCGTCCTGTAGTCTTTATACAGAGGGTGGCAGAAGAATAAGAAAGGGACACAGAAGCAGGGTTGGCGGTTCATTAAAAACGCGACAGACTGAAAAGCAGCACTCGCTGCAAACTCCTCATCTCTGCTGTCACTCACGGTGGCGGACATTTGTTTCGCCATCACCCTGATCATTTTGCGGGACACTCTCTCATGGCGTGCCCGTTTGCTGATAACTCATCCCCGCATGTTTATCTCCAGCTCCTCGCTAGCCTTCTTCCTCCCTCCAGTGGACCCTTCAACGGACCCTTCAACGGACCCTTCACATAAACTCTCTCAGCCTCAGTCCCACACACATGCACACATACATTCAGTCAAACACACACTGGGGACTCCTGATGTATTTTTTTGTGAGTGTGTGTGTTATTACTGAGCGTGTGTGTGTGTGTGTGTATGTGTGTGCGTTTGTGAGCATTCCTGCATTATTCATTAATCTCTTTGTTTTTATGGGTCCTCCCATCAGACCACCAGTCTACATGCATTACAATACGACTAAGACAGATTTGCACATACACACTACTCACATACGCACACTCAGCAGGTATACATCTGAATCCTTGGTTTCATTAGACAGTTCCTAATAGCTGTTGTGAAGGCACAGTAATTAATTGCCTCTGGTGCGAGCATATGCCTAAGGGTGCTATGTCTACCGCCTGCTGCCATTCACTTCACTATCTGCGACATACTGTAGTTGTTCGTTACTGATAAAACATCAGCGTCCCAAACCACAATCGCAAAACCTCAAACTCAGTTCCCTTTCGTGAGCTGCAGGTTAATGTTAAAGTTTTGTGCCACTTTAATTTAGAGGTTCACATTAACCAGGGCTCCAGACTGCGACCAAATCGGCGCATTTTGCGACCAAAATTTGAGACAGTGCGACCAAATTTTACATTTAGTCGCACAAGTGTGACCAGTGAATTTGCCGGTGTTTTTTTTTTTTTTTTTTTTTTTTTTTTTTTAACACCGGTAGTGTAAGGGAACCAAAGCGAATCAAAGAATCTGGAATCTGGACTGACAGCTGGCAGGCCAATGTGTGTTAGATGGGCAGGGAATGGCACTGTAAGTGGCTAATGTGTGGAGGGGGAGAGTCCGAAAGTTGTTCCGAGCGCAGAAGGAGAAGGTTTCACTTTCAGCGAACAATGGCGAAACGAACTCCGCGATTCAACCAGATACGTGTCCGCTGCGTGACGGAGCTGAGCTGGTTTTTCACTTTAGATAATGTCTTAACTTCCACCATGTCCGCTGCGCTGCATCTCTGCAACGCGGTCTGGAGCAGGACTTCTATTGCGGCGGATGCCGGAGCAGGACGCAGCACAAACAACAATGTAACATCAAGTTACTTTTCAAAATAAAACACTCCGTGTTGACACCAGCACAAAAAACTCAAAAAAGAGACAAACACAAGCTCTTCTACTAATCCTTCGGTCGGGAACACTTCGTGTTGTTGTTTTTATAACACAGACCTATAACTGCGGCACTGTAAAACCGGATCGGAGCAGTAAGGCACCGGACACCTATCTGGTGGAATCTCTGGGTTATTTTCTCCATGATAAGCCTAGAAGTGTGCCAGAGTCAAATCCTAACTCAGAGGATGAGTCCAAGTCTGAAGACAGGAGTGTGGCGAAAAAGGGCAGAAAATACTGTTTTTGTGAAGAATGGGTGCACAAATTCTATTCTCAGACGAATCGAATTTGTGCACCCATCAGACGAATTTCATGAATCGCAGATTTTATATGAAAATTTATATATATAAAATTTATATATACATGTGTATATATATATATATATATATATATATATATATATATATATATATATATATATATATATATAAATATACACACACACACACACACACACATATACACAATCAATGTAATTGCTTTATGGTGTGGGCCCCTAAATTTTGTGATTGCGCTCCTAAAATTTTCAGTTAGGGGCCACTGTGCTCCTAGTAAAAAAAGTTAGTCTGGAGCCCTGTTAACATGAGATGTGTTTGTCAACATTTTGTGCAAGTCTGGTATAATGTTAGTTAGCTCAGGTACACAGGTACAAGACCATTCAAAGCAAATGCAAGACATTAGCAGCAAACTGGGTTACCAATTAACCTCACATGCTTCCATCCATCACCATTATTACATTATTGCGTACCTGCATGGGATTCACTGGAAATAAGTTTGCTTTATAATCCTCAAGGGCTGACTTCGGAAGGATTGAGTGGGATAGTCATCTTGGACCTTAGACCTCGAGGGTCCAAGCAGAGTGTGTTATCAATCATGGAGCAATTATATTTATAAGTAATAAGCAGAGCCCAAATGTTACATTTGGCTGTGACCTGTGGGAAAACTAATATCTCAATGACAGATGGTTCCCTTCTCCCTTCCTCTAGTGTGCTGTGGCATACACATCTGCTCAAATTCCAGTTTAGAATGACTTCACATTAGTGAGCAGCAATCAACACACCTGCTTATTGCAGACAATGTATATACATAGGCACTGTTAGGCCAGGGTGTCTGAGGCTACAGCCCTGAATGTTCCATTTATGGCCGCAGATCTACTTCACACTACTGGGCACACGTTGGAGTGTGCAAGACAGGAAGAAAGTGGAGAAGAGAAAGCACCAAGTGTTTTCATTGTTGGCATCTTGTGGCAGCTAGCTATCTAATTCAAGACTTGAAGGCTATGGAAATAAGAAGCTTCAAAAAGGAAGAACATTGAAGGAAAAGAGGCACAGGTGAAGGACAAGGAGGTGCAGGAACAGTTGACTCCTGTTGTGGTAGCAGCAGATAAGTCAGGATGTGAGAGCACCTCTGTCTCCTCAAGCTCAGGTTGATGAAGTAAAGGACTCTTTAAATGGTAACAATCATTATAATTTAAATACAAGCATGACACTTGGTACCCTTTAGGACCCTGAACGTTTATATAGATGGTGCCATCACAAAATCACCACATGGCAGCCACCATAACTGAATTATGTATTTTGCATCATATCTCCTGAACCAAACATGATATTACAGAAAAGGGGATGTCAACCCCAGTGTTTTGATGGTCAAGGATTACAATGATGCCATATACTGCATCATAAATTGTCCAGATTAACAGTTAATGGTGAGCTCAGGTACCTTGTGTTAACAACTAGATAGTCCAGGTGATATGTCAAAAAACCTTTTACTTCTTCATAGAAATATGGAACTTGGTACAGTTGTACAGTTTGGGGCCCTGAACATTTTACGATATGGAGATATTGCAAAAATATCATGTGACTCTCATTGTGCCCTTTTACTTTCCACCATAACAAAAATATGTATTTTGTATCATAGCTCCTCAACCAAACATGATAACACAGGAAAGGTGATGTCGACCACTCAAGGATTACAATGATAACATATGCAATGTCAAAACTGTTCAGGTGAACAGTACATGCTGAATTCTGTTACACTGTGAGAAGGAAACAACGTTGTTAATGGGAACACAAGATTCCTATTAACATGTTGACCCATCAGTACTCAGTATTTATTATTATATTAGCACATTGGTTCTCAGTAAGCATGGGTCAGACCACACCCATCTTCGAACTCACCCTTCATTTTGATCTCAACTGCACACTTGTTAAGTTTCATGACTGCATCTTGCAGATATGGTGCTATCACATTGGCAATATGTGTTCACAGGCAGACACTTAGCTGAAAGCAACTACAAACCCTGTGGATTGTTTGAGCACCCCCCATCTTCCATTGTTGTCCTCCTGTTTCTGCCACAGCGTGTTGGTAGTTTTAAAGTGGCAAACCGCCATATGTATTTAAAAGCTTTAGTAATTGGATACTTTTCAGATTTAGATTGTTGATACAAAGTATACATTGACTTACTAAATATGATATTTTGTTAGACTGAACCATCCAGCAGTTAATAAAGCAGATCAAATTAGTTCCAACTTTCCCAGCTATTACATTAGTGATGCTTACACATGAAGGCATCACTAATAATATAATGTATTTCTCTGAACGGAGCCGCTCTGCCAAACAATTACTTACTTTGTTAATGCTAATACTTTTTAAATGCTAGACTGTACTCGTAACAGAGGATTTTTACTATTTTTACTGTCACTATTTAAATGTGTCAGAGCACAGTATCTTATACAGAGATTATATTTATTTTATTTGAAGAACATGCGTAAACATGACAATTCCAAATGGTCACAAGGTGCTTGCTTCCAACCAATGAACCAACTAACTTAGCTGAAAATACCACTTTCAAAGGTTCCTGGAGAAACTTGATAAGTTTGTGCCAAATAAACATGAATTAAGTGATTCCTCCCATTAGTATTATCAGTCATTTGCACAGCACTTCTTTATCATTCCTTGTGTAGGAACTTGCCCTCGTCGTTTATGCCACAACAAGGAGATGCGATCTGCATGTCTGTGTCCAATTCACCTATCACCTAATTCCCTGCCACCTATTCATGACCTGGCTCCTTTTTCCCCTTCTCCCTGCACTTCACTAGTTAGAAGAACACCATGTGACATGCCATAAACGTTGCCTGCGGGAAGAGACTGCTTTCATAACTCACGAGGGGAACCAACAGACTCCCTTCAATCACTTATTTTAAGTATAACTATGTTTTGCAAACAAAAGCACATCTGTGGACTTAATATTCCTTCACCCAACTTCCTGTCCGAGAACAAGAGCCGTGTGTTAGGATACCCTCCAGCCTCGGACTGTCCCATGTCCCGTGAAATCAATAGTCATAAAAAGAACCATAAACATCTCCATACTATCCAGAGAAGTGGAGAGAGTCCTGAATTTTTCCTAATCCAAGAAAAATGCCAAGACGTAGTTTTATTCTCCCTCTAACAATATAATCTTCCACAGCAGGACCAGATCTACATTTTGATATGTAACTTATCCTCCTGATGTAATCCTAACCCAAGTTACTAATTTTGATTTTACCATCTGAGTGTCTGATGTAGCCACAGTGCGATCTCCTGGTAAGTTTTGGTATAGTTCCCAGAGGACTTTCATAAGTAATGTAATCCACAATTTATGTTTATCTATACTTTCTTTTACCTCCAACATATGTTTTGAAGTATAAGTCAGCACTATTTGAAACATGTTCGAGCCATCAATGCTGGCGGAGGTTATATATCTGTGTGTTGCATGTATTGTAACTGATAATTCCTTTTGCCTATTAAGCAATTTCGTTTATTTCATTTTGATCATGTAACCAAATGTTTTATGTGAAAACTCATGGTGGATTTAGGTGAACAGTCAATCGCGATCTTAAAACTTACAGAAGGATAGTTTTATTCAGCAATAAGTAATAAGTCTGTGATTTGATCAGTGAGCATGGCCTGGAGGGAACAGCGTGACCGAGCCTCCTCAGAGCCGCCCTCTCCTAGGCCTTAAAAAGAGACACATCGTGTCCCACCACAGTCTTCTTCTTGTGCTCTTATGTTCGCTCTTGCTGTTATTTTCTTACTTTCTTTTACTCGCTTTTGTTTTTGCATTTTTACTTTCCTCCGCACTTTTTCTTATATTTTACTCATACACGTTATTGCTTTTTCGCCCTCGCGTGTTTTAGGCGTCTTTACTTTGTTTTAACGCCGCGTAACTTTTTATTTTTCAACATTGAGTTTTGTACTTTGCTTATTTTTGAGGCTCCGAGACTTTGTAATCTCCGGAGATTTAAACTACTTATACGGCTTTCCTTCAACTGACGTGCCGTTATTTTGAGAATAAGCAAGGACGAAATTAATTCAGTTTTTCTTTTTATATTGTTAAAGTATCGTGTTAAACTCAGAAGAAGCCATTTTTATTTATTTTCGTAACTAGTAACTAAGGACGTCACGCCCGGCCAGCGTTGCATCCTCCAGTTATTTTTGACGAGAAGTTAAATCCGTTAAGGAGTCGAAGTTGAATCATCACCACTCCAAAGAGACTCTGATTTAAGACGCTGTGCATACATCAAAATCCGGTACAGAAACTGAACTGTTCAAGAAACCGGGACAGCCTCTCCAGCTGACCAAAGAAGTCGACATCCAGCCAAGCCCGGACGCCCGCTGCGCACTCAAACGGAAATCCCGTTGGGCCGGTGAACTACGTCATCGGGGAAGCCGCTGCGTCACCAGCCTGCGACCATACAGCTGCCGCAGTGCAGACACAGGACCAGAGGGACGCTCCGTGGACCTTCTGCTACAAACCAGTAGGCTGAAATATCTGCACACAGCTGGAGTCACAAAGATCAGAGTTGGTGTCTATAAAGCTTCGACTTCCACCTTATAAACTCAATGAAATTTCGCATAGCATCCCGTTAGAATAGATAGATTACTCCCGTGATTTTATGAAGTAACGTATCGTTACACTGAAATCCACCATCGGTTAGAAATCAGCTGTTCAATAATTCACTCCCACAATCTTCACATTTTCTGTTGTTTGTTGTTACCCGCTTGCATTATTATCCCATATTATTTCCCCTGCTTTATTTAGTTAATAAATATATAATCTTATGTCGTTGTCGGTGCACGTTTAATTTGATGTGGGAAATCGATGGGATCGTGGAAAGAATTCACTGCTTCAGAATAGGAGATTAAATGAAGATTCTAAAATTCAATAGATCCATTTGAGACTGATACATGTTCCTGTCTGCCAAACTTGGACAGTTGATATTTTGACTAATTCCCTCCGAGTTAGTCTAGAAATAAAATATCGGAGGTGGTGCCCCGTCTAAAATTATCTTATTATCAAGGTATTGTCTCCTACACTTGGTTGCATCACAGAATTTGTTGAGAAATGCAGTCTCAGTACATTGTCCTTACTTTCCCCAAGGAGATCAAAACATTTTTTTTAATGTATTTATTTATTTATTTTTCTATCTCATGTTATAATAGATCTGAAGTAATGTGCCACCTTAATTCATAGGAGGGTGCAGCATTATCCCACACTGTATTCAGCATGTGCTTGTAGGCAAAAAATGTATGTTTTAGAGACCTGAGTGCAATCTATGATCAAAAGTATAGCTGTGTTTGCAGAAAACCCTGTATCAACAAACTGTCGACTTTTAAGAAGCTGGGAAAAGCTTGATGAAATTGCATTTTTGACATAATCTGGGTGATGATCCATCTAGGGTTGATAAATTATTCTAGACATATGTTTTGTTATATTTGTAGAAAATCTCTTAACATCCAGACAGCAATCAATTAATGAATACTTTAACAAAACAAAAAAAAACATTGTGTAACTGTGGCTGTAGCAGGCCTGTGAGTATAAGGTAATTTATTCATCATTATACAATACAGGGTCTCAAATGCAAAGAATAATTTTGAAAAATTAATCCAAATATATGTAGCAGAACTACTTTCATTGTGGTATTGATACTTTTACTTAGTAAAGGATCTCTGTACTTCGTCCATCACTGTCTATACTGATGTCTAAACATATCTCTCTGTACCTGACTTTATATTGAAATGCTAAACCATAAATGCACATTGGCATTAGAACCTTGACACAATGTAATCAAGAAATAATGAAGGTAAGAAAGTAAAGTGTATTCAATCTAGCTAGATAGCTTCTTACATTATCCAACAGCATTTTGTGCACTGTGCTTGAACACGGGCCAGCAACTGATGCAGGCAGATGAGACATTCACATAACGTAGGGTTAAGAAATGGTATGGTCCACTTTAGGGGTCTCTGAAATTGTATTCAAAGATTCTTCGTCTGTTGGTCAGAATTGTACCTGTAAAAGACCAACCTAAAAACAGAGTGCATGTTAGTGAAATATAAGTACTAATCTTGAGTAAGCAATATTATGTGACAGGGACAAGTATCAATAACATCAGCAATATTGACCTGAGTAAATTGGAAAACTTTGATATTGTTTGCTGATGCTGCTCATTCTCCCCGATTCCGTATGAGATTCCAGCTTGAACATGTGTGGTTGTAATAATAACAATAATAATAATAATAATAATAATAATAATAATGCATTTTATTTATAGGCGCCTTTCAGGACTCTCAAGGTCACCTTACATAAACAATTACAGAACAACAACAGTAATGAAAACAATTAAAAACAATTAGAATACAAATAGTAAAACAATTAAATACAAAATGATACGAGAATGTAGGAAGGAAAGTATATATCATAATGGCCTCACACGGACGGCACCATAATATAAAATGTAGGAGACACTACCTTGATAATATGATAATTAATCACTGGCAATCAATAACAGTTTTAGACGGGGCACCACCTTCGTTGTTGATTTAATCTGAATAACCCGAAGGACGTTATTCAGAACCCAACCATGCAAGTTTGGCTTGGACAGTTGGAATCAATTTAATCAGTCTGTTAACTTTCAAATTTATATTTGATCTCCTATTCTGAAGCAGTGAATTCTTTGCACATATCCATCAGTTCTCCACATTAGAATTAAGTTTCAGACAAAGACAAACGATTTTATATGTTTATTGACTAAATAATTAGGGGTAACATAAGTAAACTGACAATTTTAGACGAACAACAGATAACAGAGAATGTAAAGATTGTAATTAGGAAAGTAACACAGTTATGTGACCGTTGGCAGATGGTAAAGTTAAAGGGTCAGGTTTTGTATCTATTAAATATTACGGGAGTAATTTTTAATACTAACGAGACCCTAATCTCAATTCTCTTAAGTTCATAGGATAGAAGTCAGAACTTAGGCAGAAGTCATAAACTAAACAGAAGTCAGAACTTTAGACACCACTCATTCTCACATGTGTGGATCCAGCTGTATGAAGATGTTCAGCCTGTTTTGTCTGGGAGTCAGGAGGCACTGAAGCTTGGTTTCCTTGAGAGTACTGGGTTGGACTATGGCACAGCGCGTCGGCTCGATAGCCAGAAAGAAGGCCGGTACTCTGTTGAGGAGCTCTTGGTCCGAAGGCCCAGCGGGGTTTCCGCCTTAGGAGCGCCGGGGGCAGAGTCGGTCTCGGCTGAGAGTACACAAATTCTCTTTTGTTAGAGACTCCTTGCCAGGCTTCTGAAGCAGACGATGACTGCAACGTTCTTCATCAGATGATCACAGTCTTGAAAAAGACTTTTTCTTTGTTGTTTCAAGTGGCGGGTCTTAAGCTCTGATTCTGAAACTAATTCAACTTCTTCTGGATCAGGCGGTGATACTTTAACGGTATATTAAAATCATAAATCAAAAAGAAAAGAATTTCGTTCTATTAAAAACTTGGATAAAGTAAAGCACTAAAAGTAATTATTCAATTCGCTTTTCTTAGAGCTTGTTGCAAAAATAAAAGTAAAGATTACTTTAAAATTAAAAATAAAAGAAGTGAAGAGAAGAGAAGAGAAAAGAAGAGAAGAGAAGAACAGAAGACGCAGAAGAGAGAGAAGTGTAGTGACAGAAGAGAATGACCGCAGTCATGACCGAAGTCGTGACCGAAGTAGTGACCGAAGTCAGAAAGATGAGCAGAATTGGAGAGAGCAAGAGAATGAAGTGAAGGGCAGAGCATCTTCTCTGTTTTTATGAGCTGCAGCAGGCCGACTGAAAACAGGGGGGAGGGCTGGCTGACAATCATTCCTTCTGTGTTCTGAGTTTAGACCCACAACACTTTAATTTAACTAAACTATTGTTTTAATGTTTCGAAATCATGTTTTAACTTCCCAAAAACTTTACCATCTTAAAAGTCGAATTTTTGTCTTCATGAAAAGATGTAACATGATCATGATCACGATCACTTATCATTCAAAAGGAATTAAAACATGATTAAGGCATAAAACAATAAAGTATACAACATAAAACAATAAAGTATACAATACACAGTAGGACCAAGGACTTATACATATTCCTTGTAGTTCTATCTTAACAAAACATATCAGACATTTAACTGGTAAATAACACAAGTATTACACAAAGAAGAATAAGGATCTGTAAGTCACCAAAGGGAGGGGCTGGTTTCTCCCAGACCTCAAACTCATTAAGTAATAAACTTCATTTGGGCTTACCAATAACATGGGAAAGATCTATTGTATGACCTTCTTAGGTTATTTGGGAATCTGCTAACATTAAGAATGAGATTGTAGTTTAATAGTTATTCAGAACGTATTGGGATTTGGATAAGTATAGGGACAGAGAGATGTTGGGGTGTCACAGACAGGGTCGTAAAACAGTTTGGCCCGTGAGGGGGGGGGACTGGGTCATCTTTACCCTAACCAACATCTACCCCCACTTCCTGTCATCTGATGTAGAGAGAGAGGACTCTATTGTGCTTAGTCATTGTAACTTAATAAAATAAGTTCTCTCGTGATATGCTTATAGCAAGAAAGCAACACATCGTCCCACTCTGTAGAAAAAAAGAAGACTTGTGCTTGACCTGTTTGTCCTGAGGAAAAAGGAGTTCATCTTCTTTGGGGGGGGGGAGAGGAAGCAAATAGTCAGTCAAACAGATAGGCTTTGTTTAGGTTAATCTTGTCTTGTGGTTGAGAGGTGAGAGGTCAGAGGACGGGTATAGGAAGCAGAGACTCATGATGGAGACATAAGGGCATGTGATCCTACAAGAAGACAAAACAGCAACAATAAAATCAGATATATTATGAGGGGAAGGCCAGTCTGAACAGGTGTGTTTTGAGATATGACTTGAAGGTTGACAGTGTTGATAAAGACCGGATGTCCTGAGGGAGTGTGTTCCAGAGCCGAGGGGCAAAGCAGCTAAAAGATCTTAGTCCCATTGTGGATAAATGTGCAGAAGGGGGGAAGAGGAGCGAAGCAGAGGAGGTCCAAAGTGTACGGGAAGGTATGTATGTTTGAAGGAGTTCGGTGAAGTATGGAGGTGCAAGGTTATGGAGGGCCTTAAATGTGAGAAGGAGAATCTTATAGTCGATGAGAAGGACCCGAAGCCAGTGAAGCTGTTTGAGGACAGGAGTGATGTGCTGTGTGGATGGCGTTCTGGAAATAATACGTGCAGCCAAATTTTGGACCAATTGGATTTTATTGAGGGATTTCTGTGGTAGACCATGTAGAAGAGCATTGCAGTAATCAAGGCGGGATGTGACAAGGGCGTTAACCAGTATGGAAGTGCTATTAAGGGAGAGTGATGGACGAAGGCGATTGATATTGCGAAGATGAAAGGTCGTTGGTGATCTTTGCCAGAGCTGTTTCGGTGCTGTGATGAGGACGGAAACCAGATTGAAACTGTTCATAGAGGGTATTGTGAGTGAGATTATGGACCTGTGCAGCAACCACTTTTTCCAGGATTTTGGACGGAAACGGAAGGTTTGAAATAGGTCAGAAATTGTTGAGATTATTGGGGTCCAAGCCAGGTTTTGGCGTGATTATTGCTGATTTGAGGGGGGCTGGAATTGAGCCAGAGGAGAGGGAGGAGTGTATGATGTCAGTAATAAGTGGGAAAAGAGAAGGGAGATGGAGTTTAACAAGATTTGTAGGTAGAGGGTCGAGACTACAGGTGGAGGACTTAAGTTTCTGAATGAAGGTGGATATTTCAGTGGTGGTTCGGGGAACAAAATTAGAGAGAGGGGATATAAGAGGTGGAGCAAGAAAAATGCAGTATTTACAGTTATTCCTCTTGCATGAGGGAGGTAGTTGATTATGAATATTAACAATTTTGCTGGTGAAGAAGTCCATGTAATTATTGCAAAGGGTAGTAGAGTACATGTGGGAGGCAAGAGTGTCAGGGGGCCGTAATATATTGTTGAGTGTGGTGAACAGAGTGCGTGTGTTTCCTTGAGCAGTCCCGATGACAGTGGCATAGTATTCCATTTTGGCCTTGGCTACGGAATCTTTACATTTCAGCAGGTGGTTATGGTACATGTTATTGTGAATAGTGAGACCGTTTTTTCTTGAGAGGCGTTCCAGTCGGCGTCCTTCAGTTTTGAGTCCATGGAGTTCCGGGGTGTACCAGGGGGCAGAGCGTGTGAAGGTGACAGACCGTGTTTTCAATGGTGCCAGTGTGTCCAGGAGGTTGTTGAGTCCGTAGTTATAATGAGATACCAGATCCTCGGGTGTGGTTGAGTGGTCAGTGCTAGGGAGAGAATTTATTGCGGCTGAGAGAGTTGATGGATTGATGTTCTTGATGTTTCTGAATGTAATGTAACTAGGTGCTTTCATTTTGGATAAGGGTAAGTTAACAGTAAAAGATATAAGCTTGTGATCTGACAAATGAAAATCTGATATAGTGTATTTGAGTGGTGATAGGCCAGTGCAACAGATGAGATCCAGAATATGTCCTCTTGAGTGGGAGGGAGTGTTAATAAACTGATGGATACCAAAACTGTCCAGGCAAGATGTGAATTATTTTAAGAGAGCTGTCTATGTTGTCCATGAGAACATTAAAGTCCCCTAGAAGTATTATGTTGGGTGACAAAGAGCATAAAATGGCAACGAAGTTCGAGAATTCATTTATAAAACCAGAGTTGTTAAGTTATTGATTTATAAACAGTAATTGTGGGGAGATTTACAGTAGAAATACAGCTAACGCTGTCCAATCACCTCAGTGTGGCTGCTGAATATCCCCTGGCTAGCACTAAACAAGAAGGACAAACACAATTGCATTCAAACCAGAAGGGTGAATTTTCGGTCAGGGTGGACTGCCACACATTTCTCACTGTTATTGACAATGATCTTTGTCAAAAATCTTTGTCAAAAGTCCCACCCTTTCCTGTTGACAAAATTCTGATGTGATTTTTAGTTAATGTTGTTGTGGTTTTGGAATTTGCAATAATGCTTTCCAACTTGCTGTTGTGTTTTCTGTCTTGCTGTTACCCTGAAGGGCAAGCGACAATAACTAAAAGAATAACACAACGACATTAACAAAAACACAACCATAAAAAGAAAAACACAACATTAACACAAACACAACCACAACAACCAAAACACAATCACAAAAACAAAAACACAGCAACATTTACGAAAACACAATCACAAAAAAACAAAAACACATTTACAAAAACACAACCACGAAAAGAAAAACACAACAACATTAGCAAAAACAAAAACAAAAACACAACTACAACAACATTAACAAAAACAAAAACACAACCACATTAACAAAAACACAATTACATTAACAAAAACACAACCACATTAACAAAAACACTATGACATTAACTTCTATCGGAAAAGGTTGGTACCTTCTATGACACCGATCAATGCTGATTGGACGAAAGCACGTCCGTCTTTTTAAAAGGTGGGAAGGGCTGCTTAACTCCACACCAGGTAGATCACGGCTCGGATGTAATCATGGGTACCACCGAAGAAGTTATCAAGGATTATTTCGATGTGGGACACACATATGAGGTCATAGTTGATATGCTGTCAACCTTTCATAGCATAACAATGATTGTTCGCACTTTAAAGACACGTTTAAGAGAAGCAGGGTTGTGTAACTGTGGTCAAGCCAGCCGTGGTTCGCATTTGCTTGATCAAATCAGCTGCACGTTTTTTTCTAGTGCGCGAATCCACTAACATTTTTGGTAATCGTGGTGAAACCGCTCTGAAGAGCTGCTGGTAGTGACTGTGGGGCAGACTGCAGTCTCACAGTCAGACCCATGACTGTACTGTAGTTTTACAGTAATTATTCCCAGTAATAAACTGAAGGTATCAAAAAAGGTATGTACCATTCTAAGCCATAGCACTACAAATACACCTGGGGTCCGTTTCACGAAGCAGGTTTAGTGAAAACTCTGAGTCTGTTAACCCTGAAATGAGGGAAACTCTGAGTTTTCCATTTCACAAAGGGAGGTAACTCAAACCAGAGAAAGAGGGGTAACTCCAGCCTGTTTCACAGAGAGAGGTAACTTAAGCTCTCGGTCAGTTTAACGTGGTAACATACTCTATGAACCTAACCTGGTCAGGACCAGGTTTTTCTCAACAAACCTCAAGTTTCTCTCTGTCTCCGCCCTCTTTCAGCCACACACGGTATTTGATTTCCTCATTCATTCAGTCAGCAGGCGAGTTTTGGCGTAGTATAGTTCTGCCGTCTGTTTTTTGAGAAAATCATTGCAAAAATCAGTCATTAGGCCTACATTATAAGTTATATTAGGTGGCAACTATTTTCACTACCATGGCATGTCCTTTTGATAATGATCCCGTGAATGAAGGTGCAGCATTACTGCGCAGAGAATTAAATATTCGTCGGGAGATGATTATCAGACCGCGCATAGATGTTCTTGCATTTCCAGACAATTATCTTTTTGAGCGGTACCGTTTCACGTCACAGTCCATCATTTACATACACAACCTAATCCGTCCTTACATGAGCAAGGCAACTGTATGCAGTGCGGTCAGAAAAGTGTGCCTCGCCCTGAAACTACTACCCATCTTTATCATTTTCCCTGGACATAAACCTGTCAGAGCAACTGTAAAACAACTGTACAGTCAAACAGCCACGTAATATTTACTTGACAATGTAAAACATGATCAAAATGAGGTACCCCCATGAGATTATGCCGAGGTCTTACCTGTTTGAACAATGTTTTTATATTTCATCTTAAGCTGCTGCCAAGTGCGCTTCTCCCCCGTGGGATTGCACCTAAATGAAATAAATAAATAGGCTCAAGCAGACTCAAGCAGTTTTCCCCCTGTAATATTATTGTGATTGCAAAGGACTACATTTAAACTTAGGCATTGATCCGAGCAGCAATGTTCTCCCACGCCGTCTCCCTCTCTTTTGCTGCTGCAGCGGTGTTGCACTTCCTTCTAAAAACGTGCTCAAACTCACCGTATGAGCGCATTAATATTTCCAATTCCAGTGGGGTGAAAAACGTAGCCCTCCTCTTCCCCATTGCCATGGTGACTCGTCGAATCGGGGCTCCATTGATGCTGTCTTTTTATACTTGTGGTGCACGCGCTAAACTCCAGGTGAAAATACTCCGAGTTGATCAAACTAACTCAAATCAGCTGTTCTGGAACCGAAAACTCAGAGTTTTCTATCTCAGAGTAGATCAACTCAGAGTTCAGGGTTAGACTCAGAGTTTGCTGAACCTGCTTTGTGAAACAGACCCCTGATGTGAGCTCAGCTTTGTGCCAACTTTGGAAACATGGAGGCAGAAAGAGGAAGAGTGAGAGTAAGAGCAGCAGCAGGATGAGGAAGAGGACGAAGAAGGGGAACAAGCAACAGAAGGAGACAAATATCTGATGACATGAGGGCCACTTTGGTGGACCATGTAATAAATCATGGCCTTACAATGAAGGAGGCTGGGCAGAGAGTCCAGCCAAACCTGAGTTGCTACTCAGTAGCCTCAATTACAGTTTTTGCCGAATGCTTACACACATGTTGCAAAATGAAACTCTTGAAACAAAACCTAACAATCCCATTTCAAAACTGTTTAAGCATCAAAACGTTAAACACATGCACCTTTGAATTACTCTTTCCTAGCAGCAACAACGCACAGATGTGCTTTATGCAAAACACAGCGGTATTCAGTACTTTGGATGGTTTTTGACTTTAAAAGTCTCACACAGATTTTTTTTTTGTGAAAGATTGATCCACTTCAGTTGATCTAGACACATGAAAAGAAAATGGAAACGCTTCAGTTTTTTTTTTTTTTGTTTTTCAGGTTTTTGCAAAAGTAAAAAAAAAAACACACAAAGACATGGTACAACTAGAATGTTCTACAAAAAATAGTGTTGTAAGGGAATGATTGGAAGACATTTAGGCTATGGATCCTGTTTCCTGTTGGCATTTGGCCACATCAACTCATCCGCATCACAGGCAATGTCCTCCCTTGCCAAGCAACGGGGAAATATCGCCTTGTATGCCGTATCCAACCCTGTATGGATGCCCACCTCAATGTCGCTGCATGCCTCTTCCATGGCTTGTAGAACAGGCGTGCGGGCATGTGGCTGACGGTCATAAAATTTCCAGCGCCATGCTGAAAAGAACTCCTCAATTGGATTCAAAAATGGGCTGTATGGTGGCAAGTTGAGTGCAATGAATCTATTATGGTTGGTGAGCCAGTCCCTGACCAAAGCAGCCCGATGGAAACTGACATTATCCCAGATGACAACAAACTGGGGGCTGCTCTGGCCCGTCCTGGACTACTGTGTCATGAAGTGTGTCCAGAAAGCGAATAATGAGGGCTGTGTTGTAGGGACCGAGGATGGAGTGGTGATGCAGTGTCACTGTTGCCTGCTCCCCTTCTTCGTCCTCTTTCTCGTCCTGCTGCTGCTCTTACTGTCCCTCTTCCTCTTTCTGCCTCCATGTTTCCAAAGTTGGCACAAGCTGAGCTCACATCAGGTGTATTTGTAGTGCTATGGCTTAGAATGATTGGTCTACAATTAGATTTTAAATATTTTCATGTGTGTGAGTCTGTGTGCTTTTCCAATTTTTGTTGTGTTTAATATTTTAAATAGTGTGCTTTCCCAATGATCGCATGAGCTTTCATTTTTGAACAATGTGTCTTATGTAAAAAAGTTAGTGGTTGTGATGCTTTGGGCATAGCGACCACTTTTAGTGTTTAAGCATTAGGCAAAAACTGTGATATGTTTGATGGAAAAGGTTACACAAAGATCCCCTCATGGTTCACTCAATAGGGAGGTGTTGTTGAGAGATCAATTTGTCGAACATGTGTCTGATTGTTGAGCTCAAGCAGTTTGTCCGGGGCCACCCTACCGCCACCTTGATAGATATCCGCACTGAGGCCATTAGATGGGAACAAGAAGGGATGCCTGGGGGCACAAGGGGCAGAAGCTGTTCTGTTCCCAATGCATTTGGCTACCAGCACACCGTACAAGGCAAACGATCTAACCACCAGAGGGCAGATAACTCCATCAGTTCAGAGTTGAGTGAACTGAAGGAAATCCTCAGGAACCAGCAAGAGCAGCTGACCCACCTTACTAAGAGCCTTTCAGCCCTTAAGGAGGGCCCTAGAATCCAATCAGGGCTGGGTAAGAGAACATTGATTTGTAGGAGCTGTCAAAATCCAGGTCACTTTGTGAGTGTAGAGAGGATTATGCTGCCATACAGCCACAGCCAGCTCCTGTAGCCACACTACCCCCCCCAAAACCAGGAAAACTTGCACCCCCTGAACTATTGAGCCAAATTTCAGGTGGGGGCTCCTCTGACTCAGATTTAGCTGCTACTCATGAAAGATTGGTTTCTGTATGTCCAAATATTTCAGTACTAATGGGAGGGGTGCTGGTCCCTTGCTTAGTGGACACCGGTTCAATGATGTCAATGATGACCGAGAGTTTCTTTTTGCAGCATTTTGAACCTTGGGGCCCAGAAAAACTCCAGTCCTGTAATTGACTATGGTTAAGTGCTGCTAATGGGTTAGCAATACCATATGTGGGCTATCTAGAATGGATGCGTAGCTTTGTGGCAAAACTATCACCAGGCGGCGGGTGTTGGATGTCCGAGATACTCCACATAGTGGGCCCTCAGTCCCAGGTGTACTGGGAATGAACATCATCAAAGAATGTTACTGGGAGTTGTGTGCGCAACATGGGCCTGCCCTTTTTAACTTACCTTCTGTGTTACAGGCTCCCACGCTCATTCAGCAGGCCCTTCAGCAGTGTCATTGGGTCCAAACTAAAGCCCCTCCTGAACTGAAGGTTGTGTAAAGGTAAAAGAGGGGCAGGTTTACAGAGTCCCAGAGGGCACTATGATAATGGTGGCAGCCACAGGTCCCCAGCATCCGTTAAATCAGATTTTGTTTGAGCCCCTTAGCAGTGGCTTACCTGCTGGACTATTGGCATCTCCAGCTCTGGTTCACATGAGTAAAGGCACTGTGTATATCCCCATTATCAACGTGGGGGCCCAGGAAGTTGTACTGTACCCCCGTACAGTCCTAGGTACTGTAAGTGAGGCCTACCTTGTCAACTCACCTGATAACCTTGTGGAGGAGGGTGTAGCTGCTACTGACTCTTTACAGACTACCACAAGTTTAGTGCAGGATAAGATCAATGCAGTTGATTTGTCAGCACTCACTCAAGAAGAGCAGTGTCAAGTTGGGATGCTACTGCAGAAATACAGTGGGATATTTTCAGCCTATGAGGGAGATTTAGGTTGCACTAACCTAATTTCTCATGATATACCATTACTAGATGACATGCCGGTGTGCCAGCGATATCGGCGTATTCAGGTCATCAGATCAGATGCTTTATCAAGGGCTCACTGGTTCTCCACTTTGCACCTGGCTGCTGGTCACAACCAAGTACCCGTCACCGAGAAGGACAAGGCAAAGATTCTGTATACCGACAACAGTAACAACACAACCTCTCAGTCACCTATCCACAGCAAAGCTGGGTGCTACAGAGCATCGTTGGCTTCTTTTGATTTTTCCATTAAGTATAGGCCTGGTCAAAGCAACAACAATGCAGATGCACTTTCCAGGCAGCATCCACCAAGCATCCATACATCTGAACATGTAGCTCCAGGCACATCAGTCCCAGAATTGCTACAACAGGTTGCTGAGGAGAACCAGGTGACTTTTCCCTGCCACTCTACCCCTGACTTGCATGTTTTGCAGGAAGCAGATCCAATCATCAAATAGTTCCTGACCATCTGGATCAGAAATAGGGCCCCTGATGCAGCTGAGCGACGCCAGGCTTCCAAGGAGATTCTAGTGCTGGCCAGACAGTGGGACCGGCTAGTGGAGCAAGAAGGGGTGCTCTATCGCCGTATCATCCTCCCAAGGAGGGGTGACGTGCTCCAGCTGGTACTACCTGCATCACTCAAGACACAAGTACTACAGCTGCTGCATAATGAACATGGCCACCAAGGTGCTGAGCGGACAACAGAGCTGTTCCTTCAGCGGTGCTATTGGCCTGGGATGCACCGTGACATCAAGCAGCGGTGTCAGGAATGTGAGCGCTGCCAGGTAGCCTAAGACACTCAACCTACTGCCTGTGCATATATGGGTCATTTGCTTGTTTCTCATCCAAATCAGGTCCTTGCTATTGATTTTACTGTCCTGGGGCCATCGAAGAATGGGGTGAAGAACATCCTGGTCATTACTGGTGTCTTTTCAATGTATACCCAAGCTGTCCCAACCCACGACCAGCGGGCATCTGCAGTGGCCAGAGAGTTGGTTAATGAATGGTTCTGCAGGTTTGGTGTGCCCGGTCGCCTCCATTCTGACCAGGGCAGGAACTTTGAGAGTAACCTCATCCAGCAGCTCTGCCATATGTATGGCATTGAAAAAGGCCGCACCACCCCTTACCATCCAGCTGGAAAAGGCCAATGTGAGAGGTTTAGCCGCACATTACACAACCTCCTCCACGCTCCACCCTCACTAAGAAGAGGGACTGGTCTAGCTACCTGCCTCAAGTGAATTTTGCCTACAATACCACTGCACATCAGTCCACTGGTGAGTCTCCATTTTTCCTGATGTTTGGCAAAGACCCACAATTACCTGTTGACTTTCTTTTGGGCAGAGTACAGGAACCTGTGGCTGGCCACCCCCAAGATTGGATCGTGGAACACCAGACTCGGCTACGTCATGCTTTCGAGAGTGCAACCAGGCATCTGGAAGCTGCAGCTGCCTGGCAGAAGGAGCACTATGACAAGCATGTTTGAGATATCCCCCTGCAAGAAGGTCAGCTGGTCCTCCTTAGAGACACTGGAGTAAGGGGCCGTCACAAAATTCAAGACATCTGGAGCACAACAGTGTACAAAGTGTTCAAAGCGCCTGGATTGGGAGGATCCGTCTACACCGTGGTGCCTGTGCATGACCTCCAGCAGGTAAAGCATGTTCATCGTTCACTGTTAAAAGGCAAAGTGGATTGAGTTGCTGATTGTCCCCCCAGTGAGCCCCCTGAAAGAATGGGATCCACCCCAGCAGATGAGTAATCTTTTGATGGTGACTGGGCTGTAGTGATCTGTGAACCCATGGCTGTCCCAGGAAACCATCCACCAGCTCGGTCAGTCACCACCACCCCCCCTTCACCAAACCGAATTGATGCCACACCTCAGCCAGGTGAAGGTCCAGTGAATCCAACATCCAGTGCTGCAACACCAAGTACCAGTGAGGCTTCCCTGAGAGGAACCACCCGTCCAAACTCAGGCAGACATTCAAACCTTTACCACCTTCCACAGGCTGCTGGGAGTAGCGCTATTGGAGGTACAAACTCTCTGAGGCCTGTGCTTAGTGGCTCTGCTGTGTTTAGGCCTTGGCAGTGAGTGCCAATCGTCGGGTCGACGATTGAAAACCGGGGGGTAGATTGTAGTGAACCACAGTGAGGTGTTTTGAATGCAACCCAGGTAGTCAGCAAAACTCCTCCCTAGCTCCTCCCCCTGCCCAGGTGCAGCATAAAAGGCTTCAGCTGGCTCAGTTTAGCCTCTTGCTGGTCCCTGGTGGTGGCTGCCTGCTGAAGGTGGTGAGTAGGGCCCCCATGTTTGTTTCCTGGTGGTTTAAAGTTGTCCCCCCCCTCTTGGTCCAGATTTATTAGGTTTGCTTAACTTGAATACATTTCTGTTATCTTTGAGTGTGTGTGTGTGTTGACATTGTTTATCAATTGGGTTGTTGTTTTTTTGTGCCTGTTCCCCTTATTAAATTTGGTTTTCATATCATGGGGTGCAAGCCCCCAGGTGGTTTTGTTGGTCCCTAAGTTCTTTCCCTCAGTTATCTTTACTTCCCCCCTTATTTACATTTAATAACTCTGCTCCTTGCCACAAGTAGTTCAAGATTCATATACTGCTGGACTTTGTACTTCCTAGACTACCTGCATGCATAATATGAAGTACTTTTACTGCGTACTTTTCAAGTAATCCTGTCTCAAAATCCTTGAAGTGAAGCTCTTGCCAAAAAGCAACCCAGGCTTTATTTGTGAATGTATATGAGTCAAACCTTTGTGTAAAGCATAATTATGACGAAAGAGGCACTTTTAAGATTTACCGTAGTTTTGATTTTGGGCAATCTAATTTTCAATGGAGTGCAGGAAGCACTCTTACGCTAGTATCAAAATTTATAAAACTATTTTTAAAACTATTATAGCTATTTATAAAACACAAATAAGGCTTTAACTGAGGACAAGATTAGGACAAGATTAAGGATATTTCACACAACTGTGATGTGGAATAAAAAACGTATTTTCCATAAGTAGTTCATATACTGCTGGACTTAGTACTTCCTAGACTACCTGCATGTATAATATGAAGTACTTTTACTGTGTACTTTTCTACTAATCCTGTGTCAAAATCCTTAACAGATTGCAAGATCAAGAATATTTCACCTAACTTTTATATGGAATAAAAAACGTATTTTCCATATGTATCCTGTGTCAAAATGAGGACACAGTTCACAGTTTCCTTTCCAGATTGCCTCTCTGTATGATTTATTTAACATCATGTATCATAACAGTCACATAAGCACAACAGATATCATTTGACCTCATCTGTGTTCTCATTCCCCTGCTTTACCTGCTTTCTCCCATCCCTGGGACCTGTAACACCGGCATGCATGGCAAGTCATTAAACAGTTGTTCCTTCAACTCCTGGTACTTCCTGATCTTTTTGTGCTCTGTCTTCCTGATGTTACTGTCAGCTAGGATTGGCACATCCATCTCAACTGCTCTCTTCTGCTCCAAGTCAACCACAGTCAACGTCTGCTGGCTGATGTTCAGCTCACTTCTCAAGTTGTATCCATGGCCTTATATGCTTGAGGTGTTGTTATGACTGGAAAAAGACCTACTCATGAATCCAAGTTTCAGATTTGCACAGTGTTGGAGGAAATACTCCGATGTTTTACTTAACAAAAAGGGAGCAATGCCACAGTCTATTAATACGTGGTTACAAGTAAATTTCTACATCAAGTTTGGGCAAAAAGCCTTATTCTTGTTTTCTGTCAAGGATTTTGACAGAGGATTACTTGAAAAGTACACAGTAAAAGTACTTCATATTATTCATGCAAGTAGCCTAGGAAGTACTAAGTTAGGTAGTATATGAATCTTGGACTACTAATGGAAAATACGTTTTTCATTCCACATCAAAGTTGGGCGAAATATCCTTATTCTTTTCTCTGTTAAGAATTTTGACAAAGGATTACTAAAAAAGTACACAGTGAAAGTACTTCATACTAGTTATACAAGTAGTAGTTCAGCAGTACATGAATCATGGACTACTTATGGAAAATACATTTTTTATTCCACATCAAAGTTTGGCGAAATATCCTTAATCTTGTTCTCAGTTAAGGATTTTGACACAGGATTACTCAAAAAGTACACAGTAAAAGTACCTCATATTATGCATGCAGGTAGTCTAGGAAGTACTAAGTCCAGCAGTATATGAATCTTGAACTACTTATGGAAACTTTTTTTTCTTTTTTTCTCACTTCGCCCCTACTTTGAAATCCGTGAGCATACCTTCATGAAATGATAACCACGGCTGGCTTGACCACAGTTATACAACCCTGCTTCTCTTAGACGTGTCTTAAAAGTGCTAACACTCATTGTTATGCTATGAAAGGTTAACAGCACATCAACTATCGCCTCATATGTCTGCTCCGTAACAAAATAATCATTGATAATTTCTTCGGTGGTACCCATGTATACATCTGTGCCGTGAACTACCTGGTGTGGCGTAAAGCAGCCCTTCCCACCTGTTAAAAAGACGGATGTGCTTTCGTCCAATCAGCATTGATCTGTGTCATAGAAGGTACCTACCTTTTCCGGTAGAAGTTCATGTAGTTGTGTTTCTGTTAATGCAGTTGTGTTTTTGTTAATGTGGTTGTGTCTCTGTTAATGTGGTTGTGTTTCTGTTAATGTGGTTGTGTTTCTGTTTATGTGGTTGTGTTTCTGTTTATGTGGTTGTGTTTCTGTTTATGTGGTTGTGTTTCTGTTAATGTGATTGTGTTTTTGTTAATGTGGTTATGTTTTTGTTTTTGTGGTTGTGTTTTTGTTTTGTGATTGTGTTTTTGTCAATGTGGTTGTGTCTCTGTTAATGTGGTTGTGTTTCTGTTAATGTGGTTGTGTTTCTGTTTATGTGGTTGTGTTTCTGTTTATGTGGTTGTGTTTCTGTTTATGTGGTTGTGTTTCTGTTAATGTGGTTGTGTTTCTGTTAATGTGATTGTGTTTTTGTTAATGTGGTTATGTTTTTGTTTTTGTGGTTGTGTTTTTGTTTTGTGATTGTGTTTTTGTTAATGTCGTTGTGTTTTTGTTTTTGTGGTTGTGTTTTTGTTAATGTTGTTGTGTTTTTCTTTTAGTGGTTTTGTTTTTGTTAATGTAGTTGTGTTTTTCTTTTTGTCATTGTTGTTTGAACTTCAGGGTAGAGTTGTTCCGATTCCGATATCAGTATCGGAAATCCCTCCGATACTGCCGAAAATGCTGGCATCAGTATCGGCGAGTACTGGAGTCCAGGCACCGATCCGATACCACGCAATTTATTAGAAATAGGAATCTATTTACCAGCTATGAGTGTTGGCATCCATCAGAGGGCACTCTAAAAACAGGTCGAGTCTATGCCACCTGACTGACGTACAGGATGGCCAGTCTGAGATCTCTTCTTGTACGCGTCACGGGTCGGAGGTCACAGGTCACGGGTCATCATACATGCGCAAACGCGCTAGTTATTCAAAACACAAGCGAGCTAAGTGTTGTGCATAAACGGGACGCTGGATGAGAAGTTTATGCACGCAACTCTGTTTACTTTCGATCAAAACGAAACTTAACTATTTCAGACAAAAACAGCTGCATACTGAACATGCAGCGAGGTGTTACCAAACGAACACAGATTAATTCCACAGACATTTTGAGCTCCGACGTTTGCCCCATGTCTTTGCTAGGTTTAACGTCACACTGGGTGATTTCTAAGTAATTTAAATGCCTTTTTTATTTTACAATATTGTGGCTGCACTTTAATTAAAAAAAAAAAAATCTTCCTAGATTTATTTAGTTAAGTTGCTGTTGCATTACTGTTTTATACTGTTCTATTTAAAAATGAATTTAAAAATAAATGGCTTCCATTTGCTGTATTCATTCAGTGTGACAAAGGGTTTAACCTGAGCCAGGCCTCACCACAATGATAATCACAGTCATGCAGGCATAGTATGATGGGGTTTTTTTTCATATCACACTGGTATCGGTGTCGGTACTCGGTATCGGCCGATACCCACAGCACAAGTATCAGAATCGGTATCGGGAGGGAAAAAATGGTATCAGAACATCTCTACTTCAGGGCCACCGTATGCTGTTGTGTTTTCTGTCTTGCTGTTGTGTTTTTTGACTTGTAGTGTTTTTTACATCGATGTTGTATTTGCTGTTGTGATTTGCACCCATCGGCCAACCATACCGAGATGTTGGTTGTACCTCTTTTGGAGGTCCAAGTCTTAATCAGGGCAATCAGACCCCCCACTCACCCCCATAATTCAAACCATGCATTCAGATATGCATATGAAGAACAAGAGATTCACAAATTTTAACAGATGGTGAGATGATATTCTACTTTTTTCATTTAAAGGCCATAAATGTAATGAAATGCCACAATAAACAGCCTTCAAAGGATACATAGTATTTGCTTATAATACATTTAAAACATAGGGCCCTGCACACAATCCAGTTAAACGTATGGTAGCTAATGCATTTAAAACTAGTGCTGGTAACACTGAAATGTATAGTCACAAGGGGAATCTCATACTAGAAGCAGAATATAGATGCAATTCAAATCTATTCATTATTCTAGTTTCCATAAGAGAAATAGGCACTTGTGGTTTGAATGTAGATTAGTTTATAAGACTAAAAGGGCTTTTCAAAGTTGTGCTCATGGAAGTCAGAGATATAACTGTGACAAGCCTGTATCTATACTTTGCTCAAATCATTGATGAGTCATTGATGTTAAAGCAGCAGCAAAACAGCAGCAGCACAACATTGGACATGCACATATAAACCCTATTTATTGCACCTAAAAATAGTATCATGCATCTGAGACCTTTTTATAGGTCTGCACTAGTTACTATGTTTTGTTTTAGAAAGCAAGACATTTTTACAGAGTATTCTGGCATCTCGAGCACTGTCACCGTGAAGAACAAAAAAAAAACATCGAGGACTCCCTCTCCTACTTCGTCTTTCATTCATTTGTTTCCAGTCCAACCCCTCTGAAAGTTGCATTACAATGGACATTCATCATTCATCATGGACATATTAACTTGCAGGAACTAGTTTATTGTGTGATAGCAGCACAGTGGATGCCCAATTGTCTTCTTGTCGTTGATATTATAAATTAAGTTCAGTTGTTCTAAATGGCCTGGTTGTAATGTTTGAATGAATGAAAAGAGTATGCATCCCTTAATCACAAACAAATCAACAGGATATTGTGTTAAAGTAATTGTATTTCTTAGGCTGCATGAGTTAAACATGCTGCCTCTTGGCTAAACATTCTGTTATTGTGTCAAACCCCATTTATAACAAGCACTGTTAGGATTCTGATTTAAAATACAATTTATGTTCTGTCTGGATAAGGTTCAAATGGCCACCCTGGAGTCAGGATTTCATACTAAGATTACACATGATGGATACTGCTGCATACAGATTTTAATAAGATGACAAGTGACAGAGACGAAGAGAGCATGAGGTGGAAATAGAACATAAAGATAAATAACCTCTATTCTTAACCGGAGACAGGAAAGACAAATAATAATAAATTGCTTGTTGATTGATTGAATGTGATTTTACGATCTTGTGTTCCTCGATGATTTATCATTTTTCCATTTGCCCCCATGTTCTTTGGCAAACAGATGCTCAAATATTTCATGCTGATAAAGCTCATTTAAATTTGAGAAGCAGAGACGGAGTGAAGCCAAGGGTTATCCGACATCTGCAGCGTCTCTGATTTTTAAACAAACACAGATCAACAGATCAGCCAGATGAAACAAACGTGAAAGAGATTCAGTCACTGCCTGTGTGTGTGTGTGTGTGTGTGTGTGTGTGTGTGTGTGTGTGTGTGTGTGTGTGTGTGTGTATGCGTGTGCATTTCTGTATCCACTTATCTTGCTTACGTGCAAACCAACTCTAAGCACTTTCTGCTGAATCCCCATTTTCCTTTAATCTTCAGTCACAGTTTATGCTGAGATGAAGCATAATGCACATCAATCAGAAACACACACACACCAATGCATATATCAAAGATAAAATTAATGATATCAAACAGAATCATAAATATGTAGATTATGTTCTTACCCGTTGCAGTCTGGAAACAAATATACTCCATGTTTGCAATCACAACAAAACACATTTTGACGCCAGAATCATATATATAATCAAATCATATATTTTTGAGGACTACTTGAGGTAGAGCAGAATTTCTGCTTCATGTCCAGTGAAGTACATTCCTGCAGGATTAAATGTGTGTATTACTGAATATTTGTTATGTCTGTGTTATTTTTTTTCTCCAAAACTAGAGTTTGTAAAACATCCTATTCTCAATGTACCTTAAATGTAAAATATCTCTTATGAGCTGGTACCTGAGTTTGCATAAAACAGCATTCCTGTGAATTATTCTCACACTATTACAGACATGGCAGATTTATTTAGGGATACTACTACCTTGCTTTGAATAGAGAAGACGAAACCTTACTTACTAGAAATCAGAGTATCGTACAAAGTGCTTGAAGATGTTCCCCGTGTGCACTGCATGGTGATGCTGGAGCCGTTTGACTGGAGTGTATTTATACTTTCTTATCCTCTCTCTCTCTCTCTCTCTCTCTCTCTCTCTCTCTCTCTCACACACACACACACACACACACACACACACACACACACACACACACATAATATGCCTGCCTTTACAAGGACACAGCTCAGAGCAGTCTCCACTGTAAAATCCCAGTGAGCTCTTACAATACCTTGAAATGGGCTTCATAATTTAAGGTTGTGGGCTTTTTAAACTGAGCTGGGTCCAAAAAATTTGGTAATGGAGCAGAGCTCATAAAATCTACCAGCTCCAACACAACAGAGGATATTAAAACAGTTATTGCAGTTCCTCTTGGATGTTGTACTCTCTCATATTTAAGGAAATCCTTGAACAAATGGAAGACTGCTTATGTCACAACACTGCAAGATGCTTGGTGAATGATGAAAAGTCACAGTGTGTGTGAGGAAGGGCTCACTTCTTAGTTTTAATGTAGAAGGGAGTTAAAAAATTTGCACAGCCATACTATTTTGTCTTGGAAGAAGTTTTTTTGTGTGTGAATTAGGGCTGTCAAAGTTAACGCGTTAATAACGCGTTAACGCAACGTCCTCTTAACGCCGTTAATTATTTTAACATGCGATTAACGCTCAGTATAAAAAAAGAAAAAAAAGAAAAAAACGTGCATTGTATGATTTACGGCCATCCTGTAGTCTTTATACAGAGGGTGGCAGAAGAATAAGAAAGGGAATCAGAAGAAGACGAAGCAGGGTTGGCGGTTCGTTAAAAACACGGCAGACTGAAAAGCAGCACTCGCTGCAAACTCCTCATCTCTGCTGTCACTCACGGTGGCGGACATTTGTTTCGCCATCGCCCTGATCATTTTGCGGGACACTCTCTCATGGCGTGCCCGTTTGCTGATAACTCATCTCCGCCTCCTCGCTAGCCTTCTTCCTCCCTCCAGCAGGCAGCCTGGCCCTGCTGCTGTCCTCCTCGGACAGACGCTGAAGCTCAGTTTCTCTCACTCTCTTGGGGTCAACAGAGAAACGTCCAGCGGCTGCTTCTCCCGAGTTTTCCTCTGAATATATCACGACAGAAGGTTTGAATTTCAAGTCGTACTTTTTATTGTTTTGCTGCACCAGAGCCATGGTGATCATCAGTGTGATACTGACTGACAGAAAGCAGCACACTGCGTGTGAAGGCGAAGAAGAAAAACGTGCAGTGTCAGTGGACACCACTTGCAAGCCAAACAGACGGCAGATACAGAGAGCCCGACGCCCCCCCTCGCCAAAAGCAGACAACCCTGGATTTATTTAAGTGGATTTAAGTGTTGAATAAACATTTTCATAATGCAAGCATATTTGACCTTTCTTATGTTGTTAAAAGTATTAAGAACATGAAAAAAATACATTAAGGTACATTTAGAACAGAAAAAAATGTACCAAAAAAATTGCGATTAATTTGCGATCAATCGCGAGATAACTATGGACAAAATGCGATTAATCGCGATTAAAAAAAATTATCGTTTGACAGCCCTAGTGTGAATGTGTTGTTCTGAAAAGTCTGCCAACAAAATCTGAGGTTATTGACAAATCACAAGCAGAGCGAGACCTTTTACAACCACTGAAACTTCCCCGGAATTGACATACAAGTCAACATTTTAACAATACTCATTAAAGGTTAGTGAGAAAAAGAAATTCCTTTAAATCTCCTGTCTTACATTCATCTACAGAAAATATATCCTTTCATTTCAATCAGTAGAGCTGTTTTCACAGACTGATTAATGTCGTTTTACCATACTAGTCACACACTGCTGCGACCAGAGGGATATTCATACCCTTCAAGTATTTTCTTCTCCATTTTAAACAAGTAACTCCAGTTTGTCTATCAGGCTCAGACCACTGCCAAAACACAAATACTGTGCCTGAGCGCATCCTGTGTAGACACTGGTGGAGGACCGAAGCAGCTGCTTGCTGATGGACCGCTTTCACTGCACAGCATGTGAAGACATTATGTCATGGTAGAAAGAACTAGCTAGCTTGTACAGCAATCTAAGCTTTTGTCTCTTTTGGCATTCACTAGTATGTTTCTGACAAACAAACAAGTTGGGACTTTTTTGGACACATCACAACTTTTGTCCTTTACTCAGAACTGGCTTGACTTCTTAAAGCAACATAAGAAGGTTCAAGTTTGGTGCAAAGTTCTTATCAGCTTTTACAGAGGAGCAATAGAACAACATCCTGACACAAATAAATTAACCCTGAACCTTGATCCTTAACTCTGTTTACCTCAATGCACCTAAGGTGAAAGGGATGGGGGGGTAATACTACTGCATTAGTTTTACGTAGCATCATTTCCTGACTAATGCTGCATTTGTACAACATTGGCAGAATGTAAAGATTTCTCTCATTTCAATTTGAAATAATTGATAAAAAATAAAGATAAACTGTAAATGAGTTATGTGTTAGATATGTCTAGAGGTTTGTTCATGAGTGATACCAGATTCAGTATATTGATCATTTGGTATTCTGATGAATGTCCTTTATTAGTGTAAGTTAGTAAGCATTAGAGCACTTTTAGTTCCCTCATCACCAAATGTTTGTTTGGTTAGATGCTTGACATAAGGCATGTGGTTAACACAAGAGAGATTTTCACATTTTGCTCAATGACATAAAATGGTTGTCGGATAGATTAAAGCCCCCCCTCCAGTGTATTTTGGTATTTTTATGATATGAGCCAATGAGTGTCCGCCAAATATTTCTTGACATACAAATTAATTTTGTACTCAAAGTCACAACATTTAAGCTGTTGCTAATATGAATAATGAGGTATGACAATCTGGGAGTCATGCGTCATCCTCCAAGCTTGGTTTATATATTCTTATGGCTCGTTTAAGAAATAGGTCAATGCGTACCGTGTAACTGGTAAGGTGAGAAAAAGTGAGAGAGCTTTGTGCTCATAGCAGACCAGTGTTACCCACCGCTACTTCTGTCAGTTCATTTACTCTTCAAGAGTGGTGTTCATCTGTGAAGATTATTTTGTTAAACAAAACATTTAAGTATCATATACTTGTGTTTGTCACAGCATTTAATTTCTGTAGTAATTCGAGGAAAGAAGGCTGATATTAACTTCTACGTCACTCTACAGATCTCAGTCATCTCTGCTGCACTGTGTATTGGATTTTATTTTGATGGCACTATGAAAGGTGGTTGCTTCACAGCTATTTTAACACAGGCATGGTGGCACTTGACTTGGTGTTTCTGCCATATATTGAGGCATCATTGTAGGAAAAGATCAGGTGTTACTGATTACATTTACACTACATTTATTCCATTGAAGATCCCCTATTCCCCATATTTTCAATTTAGAAACTGAATGGCTGATTATGCCAGTTGCCAAACTTGCCACCTGTCCCTATGATCTTGACAACATGACATAAATGTGTCCCTACATTACTCAATTTAGTTGAGTAATGTAGGGCTGTAGCTTAGCGGGTAGAGCAGGTTGGCTAGTGATTGGAAGGTCGCTGGTTCAAATTCTGGCTCCGGGCTGAGCTGAGCTGTATGTCGTGTCCTTGAGCAAGATACTGAACCCCAAATTGCTCCTGATGTACGGTTTCTATCAGTAAGGGGCCTGTGATGAGCTGGCGTCTTGTCCAGGGAGTACCCTGCCCTTGCCCAGAGACAGCTGGGATTGGCTCCAGCAAAAACCCCCGCAACCCCATAAAATGGATGGATGGATGGATGTCTGTCAGCATTTTACCAACACAGTATCTAGAGGCAAACAAAATGGGCACAGAACACGAGGGAAGGAAGAATTTTCAACCCAAAAATGAATACAGTAATGCACTGATGGACGTTTGAAGATGAAGGTTAGCCTTGCCTGTGCATGTATGTGTGTATGTTATGTCTTCCCCCAGGCACATCAACAAGCCGATCCAAATTGAGAGGGTGTTTCGTAAGCAGATGGTATTGGTAGCTCAGGCTTTGGCCTTCTAGGAATCTGTTTGGACCATAATTGGACCAATTAGTTTGAGCCACAAAATATTATCATACTTTACAAATCCTCTCTCAAAAATCTCAAATTAGAACTGACACATAGACAACATAAAGCTGGAGGTAGAGGTAGATGCACACACACCCAGAGGCAGCTGAGAGAAGAGGCCTTGTTGATTAAACTTTATGGTTTGTGTGAACAAACTGGCTGAGAAAGTATGGGCATTGAGGAAAAGTTAGCTTAAAGAAGCATTTCACCGGTGGGAACATTGATCTTTATTGAAAGAGGGTCATATTTGTGGTAAAAATGTAACATCATTTTTGAATTTTGTGCTTATTTGACTGAGAAAAGGCAGAAAGTGACTTTAGGGCGCATTTGTATGAAAGACAACAACTCCCACAATGCACCACAATGCATAGCTCTGCAAGCCACTCCCACTAATCCGGCACACCACACATATCTCCGTCCGCTGTAGATATTTCGTCGCGAAGAAACTGGCATCTCTGGAATTTACTGCAGACAGAGTCCAGTTCGGTGTCCATAGGCGCACAGCGAGAGCATCGGTACCACCGGTCCGCCTCTGCTCGAGCCAGTCCGGGCTCCTCGTCCGGGACAGGCAGGTCTTCTGCCTCGGCTGCAGCAGCCGCCGCAGCCGAGGCAGAAGACCTGCCGCCTCCATCTCCCTCAGCTGCTCGTCGCTGTATTGTGGCTCATACAGGTAGCCGCGAACATCTGACTCGAGCATCACGGTCTCGAAATCACTCTCTTCGTCGTCTGAAATATCATATTGCATACCGTCCGCCATCGTGGGTCAAACCTGGCTCTACAGCGTCTGTTCGCTTAGCGTCCAACAAAGATGGCGGCTATGTATTTTCGTTTCTGCAAGTGAAGTCCCGCCCATTGGTCTGTGATAGGTCTGTAGCGTGAGTGGGTCCCACCTCTAGCCCCCACCCTTGGAAAAATGAGTGAAGCGTTTGTAGTCTTACGACTTCAACACAGATATAGGACTTCCTGCTTTCAATGACGTAAAATGACGATTTTTACATCATTGAAAGCAGGAAGTCCAACACTGAAATCTCTAGTTCTCCCGTCTCAGGGCAAACTGAGGGAATGATGCACGACCATTCAAAAACACGACTGTTTTCCTGAAGATACAAAGCTTAATGCAAATCGGTGAAGTGTCCCTTTAAATTAATATTATTGAGTTTTTTAAATGTAATTTTAATTTCATTTTGTGTCGAGCCTTCTTAGGGTTTTAAAAATACCGATTTTGATGCTAGCGTAAGAGTGCCCCTGCACTCCATTGAACATTAGCTTGCCCGAAAACGAAACTACGGTAAATCTTAAAAGTGCCTCTTTGGTCGTAATTATGCTTTTACACGTAGGTTTGGCTCATATACATTCACAAATAAAGCCTGGGTTGCTTTTTGGTGAGAGTTTCACTTAAAGCACTTTGAGTGGTTGATTAGATTAGAAAAATGCTAAATAAATGCAGTCCATTCGCCATTGTATCTTTGCAGCTAATATCAATAAAAAACATTTCTTCCCAGTGCTGATCATTTCAATGGGATATTACATTTCTTTATGTTATTGATGTTGCAAAGTAGTAGTATAAAAAAAGATTCAAAGAGATGGACTAAAGGGTTCATATCATTCATTCATATCTACTTAAGACAAACAAAGTCAGGTTGTACTCAACAGATATATGATTAATTCAACCGTATTAATACACATTTATGCATCTGGCTTGATGAGCAATGTATATTCATATAAAAACTGTTACTAGTGGTGTTGAGCAGAGACAGAGACTTTCCTTTGAATTATTGAAGAAGTTCTCTGAGCTCTCCATAATGCGGATGTATTGATCGACAATCTGTTTCTTCCATCTGACATTCTGTTTACTGTTACTCCCTGAAGATAAATTGATATGATGAGATAGGTTGGCTTTATTTGACGATGGGAAGTCACAGTAGATGGTATTATGTTGTTTTTTTTCTGATCGTTTTCACATCAGAATAATCAGTATATATGTCTCAAACACATTTAGATCCCTGTTTCTCGATCCAACCTGCCTATGATTGCAAAATGTATGTCATTTCTTGCCATGTTTTTTTTTTGGTATATCTGTTTCCTTTGAAGGTATTTATAGGCAGCTCTCTTACTCTTACACTGTCACATTGTATAATCAATGTGTGTATATTTGTTTCTATTACCTTTTTGGTGGGGAATAATCAAACTTCCTTATTTACTTCAGTTTGTAATTTTTGACATTTCCCATGGTGCCATGTGGCTACCCCCAGAGAGAGGGAGCCTAGAGCTGCCTTCAGCTAGATTTTAGAGGAAACATGTTCCCTCCCACCTGCACCACTCAAGACCCTATATAGTATGTTTAGTATGTCTTGTTTCTTCAATGTAGCCTTCTTTATTAAGTCTGCTGTGGATGGAGAAGCCTTCTATTTTTCTCCACGTATAAATGAAATTTAGTAGTGTCAGGGATTATATTTATTGACTGGACACAAATGCAGACACAATGAGGCTGAGACAGATGGTAAGGTTACAGAGATTTTAATGAAAAGGAGAGAAGAGACTGAAGCTCAACAGGAGAAGGAGCAAGCAGGTCGCAGAAATAGACTGAAGGCAACTAAAGAGTGCTGTCTGGAGACGGGTGAGTACTTTGTGGAGTGGTGGAATGCCACACAAAAAGACTGCAGGTAACGGATGAGTATAGGCTGCAAAATGATCGGCCAGAACCTCTTTCCAACAGGATTTGTATCATCCAAGTGGATAATACATAATTATTTGGCCCCTTGGTGCCACTCGAAGCAAGTGTAGACACAACACTGACTGAAAATTGATCAAGAGAATGTTAAACAGTTACTATTTTTTATTTATTTATTTATTTATTTTTTTACCAATTTTAGATTTCTGGTTGGCTGATCATAAATGTACTACACTAAGAACTCAGGTTTTGGTCTCCTACCAGTTAAAACCAGACTTTTCTTTTTTTGTAACCTCATGTCCTTAGGTTACTTTTTCTATTTTATGTTCTGACTGATAATTTTATCCTCTGGTTAGGTTTAATTACAAAATACACTTGGTAAGGGTTGAGAAAACATCATATATTGGCTTAAAATACCTGGCTTTGTCGCCACAAAGCAGGGGGAACATCCTACAATGTTTTGTTAAAAACACTCATTTTTTGTCACCACAAACAAGGCTGGAAAGTGTTATAAAGTAATTTCACACTTACAAATGCGAAATTAAGTCTTAACCTGTTCACACCCACCTATTTTCGGTAATTTTCGCCTATTTAGCATACCCAAGTGGAAAAGCTTATAACACAATAACTACAAGTCCTAGATGGATGTATGATACTTCATTTGAAAGCTGACACCCTCTAGTTTCTTATGTAGCATGTACCATACCCACAACCTAAATTACATCAGTTCAAACATGGCTCTAAATTTTTTTTTGTCTTCGAAAATAATAGGTCATATTTGAATAACAATAACTATGATGTGCTTTATGTAAGGCATATGGCAATATACCACATACCTTCTACATCTTGTCAACTACACCTGGCTGAAATTTTAGACTTCTAGGCCTAACCTTATGGGAGTTATGGAGTTTTTAGTTAGCAGTGCCACTGGCGTCCACAAACCTCTCCAAAACGTCTCCAAATGGCCAAATTGTGCCAAATGCTTTTACTCACTTTTGTGACACTGGAAACATTACTGAAGCATTTTGGTGACTATAAAACCCTTAACAAATAAACACATATATATGATATTACATGTTACACAAAAAACATCAGGAAAATAACTGTACATAAACAGAATAATTGAATTGGGGGAATATTCCCAGTGTGTGGTCAGTGAAGATCTAGTTCAATTTGATTACAAGCTTGATAAAAAAAATCTAAATAAAAGGGAATTAGAGGCTCAAAATGAATTACATTATAGAATAGAATTACAAGGATTACATAACTTTAGTTGAGTAGCTAGCTAGCTAGCTAGCTAGAAAGCTAGGCTTAGCCAGGCTATTTAGGCCCTGGGGCGCAAACCATTTAGCATCATTTATGAAATTCTAATGTATACTGTACTGTTCACTGTAAGCATAAAAACCCCCCACCCACTAACTTTCAATCAAATTTCACTCATGGCTAAATAAATAAATCAAACATCATCGAAGATAGCGTTACTCACCGATCTAAGATGGAGTCCAGGCCCTGAGCAAACATCTCCTCTCTCTGAGTCGTACACACTGTCTTCACTTTCATCAGATGATGCCATGATCAATTCCAGGGCTTCTTCCCGGACATATTTAGCTTTCTTTGTGGCTTTCGCCATTGTAAACTGTGAAAATGGCCGTACAATAAAAGTTTAAATGTCCGCTGCGTCCCTTAACCGTGCGCCCCCTGCGTAATGTGAGCTCGTTAGCTCGAAGACGCAGCAAAATACCTCGGCTCATACGTAACTGACCTGGGCATGCCTACCCTTGTTGGAAAGGTAAAATGATTGGCTAGAAGCCTGAATGATTGACATGTCGATAGCCAATACGCTGTCCCTATACTAAGGCAGCGAAAAACAGTAAACAAAGCCTATTGGTCCTTCAAACAGGGAGCGCTCGATCTACTTCACGGGCTGTGTTGGGGTGAAAACTGAACAGAAAAAGATGGGGACACTTTTATTTTGTAGCCAGCAAAGTGATGAAGACAAGCATACCCAACAACACCATACAGGAACTAGAGTAATTCCGATTGCGGCCAGGAAAGTATGGATTGTATTCGCCGAACAAAGTTGGTAGACGGTAAACAAATGGACTTTACAGGACGACATTCACAAGCTGGAGTAATTTTATGAAAAACCATTTTGATGCTTTTGATCAGTGGATTCTTACGGACAATTGGAATATACATAATTGAGGAATGGACACATATTACGGCTGTAGGGCTGCGACAGGTAGGGAGACGTTTTGTTGCCCTTGTCGCATATATTTAGCTGATCTGATCTATTATAGAATGTAAGTTATGACTACAACTATGGATCTATGAGACCGAACGATGACTGTCACCACGGTCTTCACCTTGAATGATACCATCATCTCCCTATCCTCGAGACCATATAACAATAAAGTCATGTGACTGACCTTAAGGAGGCTTGACTCGCCGCCTACAAAAGCATCCGGTGAGCACGCCTCTCCCTCTTGCCTGGAAAGCCTTGTCCCGTTCTGAGCGACTAGAGATGGTGACGGTCATCGTTCGGTCTCATAGATCCATAGTTATAGTCATAACTTACGATCTATTTCGACCTCACTCAGACCGTCACCACGGTCTTCACCTTGGATGACTAGTACCATCAGCGTCGCGAGGAACAGAGGACTCCACCCCTCCTCGTCCAGCAGCCGAGAGCACGGCGGAGCCCAGTGGAGAGGGCGATGCCACGTTGACCCTATAACATCTGGAAAAGGTACAGGGGGCACTCCAAGAAGCTGCTACTCAGATGTCAGAAAAGGGGACCCCCCGCAGAGCAGCCCAGAAGGTGGCTACACTCCTAGTGGAATGAGCAACCACGTTTCCCGGGACCGGGAGGCCCTGCATAGAGTACGCCTCAGAGATAGTATTGGCAACCCAGCGGGACAGACATTGCTTCGACACGGGGAGGCCCAGCTTGTCACCACGGAAACAAACAAACAGCTGAGAATGCGAGCTCCTCAGAGATTGAGTAAGTGCAATGCAAGCGCTGAGTGCCCGCACGGGGCACAAAGTAGGGTCAGGTCGAAAAGCACTGACCTCAATAACCTAATTCACTGTCTGAGGGTTTACTACCTTAGGCAGAAATGCAGGGTTCGGCCAAAGAGACATGCCAGTGTCATCTGCCTTCCACCTCAAACAATCCCCACTCACAGACAGAGCGTGTAATACGCCCACTCGTTTAGCTGAACATATAGCCAAGAGGAAAGCTGTTTTGTGAGACAGGAACTTGAGGGTGGACTGATCAAGGGGCTCATACGAAGGTTGAGACAGGGACCTCAACACCAATGGGAAGTCCCACGATGGAGCTCTGGGGGACCTGGTCGGACACAGGCGACAGGCCCCTTTAATAAACTGAGACACCAAAGGGTGCCTGCCTACGGTAACCCCACCCACTGCCTCATGAACGCAACGCCGGGAATTTAGACTGCCCTGAGTGAAGCTGGATGTTGAGCCACCCAGAACAGAAGTGTCTGCGCCACCTGGAGGCAACGCAGTGACCTGGTGCCCCCCTGGTGGTTCACATGGAACACCGTGGAGGAACTGTCCGTGTGTACCAGGACATGCCTGCCCTGGATGGAAGAAAGGAGAGCCTTCAACGCCAGGAATATTGCCCTCAGTTCCAAGACATTGATGTGCTCCTCCCCCCAAGGGGGTTCGCAGACACCACGCACCATCCTGTGTTCCCACACTGCCCCCCAACCTGTCAGGGAGGCATCTTTGGTCACCACCGTCCTTCTCAATGGAATATTTCCAAGAGGAACACCCTGGAGAAGGAGCCTTGCGTCCCTCCACCGGCGCAAAGCACGGAGAAATGTGCGCGTCACCCGAACCTTTGTATGTCTGTGCAACTTCGGGTGGAGGCCAAGAGCATTCAGCCATCTCTGCAGTGGCCGAGCCCTGAGGAGACCCAGAGGAACAACGGCCACTGCAGCTGAGATCATGCCCAACAGCCTCTGGAACTGGACCAACTCAAGCCGCCTGCCGAGGCGAAAATGGGATAGGAGGGCCAGGATGTTCCCCACCGTTTGAGAGCGACACAGACATCGCGACGGAGTCCAGGCGCAGCCCGACAAAAAACGCCTGCTGACCTGGCTCTAGATTGCTTTTCGTCCAGTTCACTTTGAGCCCCAGGGACTGGATGGGGGAGAGAACCAATCCCGTGTCCCGTAGAACTTGGTCCCGGGACGGGGCACAAATCAGCCAGTCGTCGAAGTACGGGAGGATCTTTATACCCGGCAGCTGGAGAGGGAGCAAAGCTGCTCCAATCACCCTGGTAAACACCCTTGGTGAGAGGGAAAGGCCAAATGGGAGGACCTTGAACTGGTAGGCCTGCCCCGGGAAGGCAAAGCGGAGAAAGAGTCTGTGGTCTGGGCAAATAGGCACGTGGAAATAAGCATCCCTTAGATCTACTGAGGAAAACCAGTCGCCCTTTTCCACAGCCTCCAGGATCTGACTCATGGTCAGCATCTTGAAAGGCAAATTTTTATGAAGGCGTTTAAGCGCCTGAGGTCCAAGATGGGACGTAGGCCGCCGTCTTTTTTTGACACAAGGAAATACAGAGAGTAAAAGCCAGTGAGCTGTTTGCTTGGCTCTACTCTCACAATCGCATCCTTCTGCAGAAGGGTCAGAATTTCCCCTGCCAAAATTTGTGCCTGGACTGGGTCCCTGACCGTGGTCATACGGACCCTAGAGAAAGGTGGGGGTCACCGCCGAAACTGGATCCTGTACCCCGTGGACACAGGTAGCAGGTGCTGTAGCCAGCACCCAGGGGTCCAAAACCCTTTCTTCCCAGTTGTCCAGGCAAAGCCGGTAAGAAACTGCGGCGGCCGTCGCCCCACCCCTATGGGGCACCGGCCTCCTCTGGGACGCCTCCTTACCGGGATGCCTCCTTACCGGGAGGAAGGGGCTGAAACCACTGCTGACGGCGTGACGGCAGTTGTGTACTACCAGAGGCCAAGAAACCAGCATGCTGCTGCCACGGCTCCTGGCAAGCACCGGGAGGGGGGGGGGGGGGGGGGGGGGGTGAATGCTGGGGACCCCTAGAAGCATACCTGGGAGCCGAAAGGTGCGCCCCACAGTCTCTAGTGCGGCAAGACTGTTCGGCTTTGTCCAATACACCCTGAGAGTTGGGGTTAAAAACACGTGCAGTACAATTGGCATGTTCGTGAGCTCCTTCCTAATGTTCTCTGGAAGGGATGACTGCGCCAACCAAATCTGCCTCCTGGACATCATGGCGGATGACATAACCACACCCACATCCCTCGTAAGTTGGGAATGAGTGACAGGGGCAGAGTCTATCAGGCTCATAGTGTCCTGATCTGGGTTAGCTGTCCTCCTGAGGGCCGCCAACAAGATGGCAAGCGTATTGCCAGAGTGGGCCGCCCGGGTGGCAGCATTGTAAGAGCGGCACACCAGGCGGTCAGTCTTTTCGCATTCCTTAACCTCTCCGCACCCGATTGCAGAAAAGTGACTGTATGTCTACACTACGCAGTGACGTATCCCGCTTCAACTTTCATCAATACGGACATACTATACGTCGTTAGATAGGGTAGAATCTCCGCAATTCATTCATCCAGTTGATTTTGCAAAAATCATGAGCACCAAACCATAAATCATTGATATTTACCAGCATGGTAAACGTGAGACACAAGATACGAACGACGTCTTCCTACCTTTGTGGCAGCCTTACAGCCGTAATATGTGTCCATTCCTCAATTATGTATATTCCAGTTGTCCGTAAGAATCCACTGATCAAAAGCATCAAAATGTTTTTTCATAAAATTACTCCAGCTCGTGAATGTCGTCCTGTCAAGTCCATTTGTTTACCGTCTACCAACTTTGTTCGGCGAATACAATCCATACTTTCCCGGCCGCAATCGGAATTACTCTAGTTCCTGTATGGTGTTGTTGGGTATGCTTGTTTTCATCACTTTGCTGGCTACAAAATAAAAGTGTCCCCATCTTTTTCTGTTCAGTTTTCACCCCAGCACAGCCCGTGAAGTAGATCGAGCGCTCCCTGTTTGAAGGACCAATAGGCTTTGTTTACTGTTTTTCGCTGCCTTAGTATAGGGACAGCGTATTGGCTATCGATATGTCAATCATTCAGGCTTCTAGCCAATCATTTTACCTTTCCAACGAGGGTAGGCATGCCCAGGTCAGTTACATATGAGCCGAGGTATTTTGCTGCGTCTTCGAGCTAACAAGCTCACATTACGCAGGGGGCGCACGGTAAAGGGACGCAGTTAAACATTTAAACTTTTATTGTACGGCCATTTTCACAGTTTACAATGGCGAAAGCCACAAAAAAAAAAAAAAATATGTCCGAGAAGAAGCCCTGGAATTGATCATGGCATCATCTGATGACAGTGAAGATCGTGTGTACGACTCAGAGAGAGGAGATGTTTGCTCAGGGCCTCGACTCCAACTTAGATCGGTGAGTAACGCTATCTTTGATGATGTTTGATTTATTTATTTAGCCATGAGTGAAATTTGATTGAAAGTTAGTGGGTGGGGGGTTTTTATGCTTACAGTGAACAGTACAGTATACATTAGAATTTCATAAATGATGCTAAATGGTTAGCGCCCCAGGGCCTAATTAGCTTAGCTAAGCCTAGCTTTCTAGCTAGCTAGCTAGCTAGCTACTCAAGTTAAGTTATGTAATCATTGTAATTCTATTCTATAATGTAATTCATTTTGAGCCTCTAATTCCCTTTTATTTAGATTTTTTTTTATCAAGCTTGTAAGCAAATTGAACTAGATCTTCACTGACCACACACTGGGAATATTCCCCCAATTCAATTATTCTGTTTATGTACAGTTATTTTCCTGATGTTTTTATGTAACATGTAATATCATATATACGTGTTTATTTGTTTCCTGTGTAAATAACACCCCATTGAATTGCATTTATATATTTTTTCATTATATTTGGTAACATTTGTGCATTGCATTGTGTTTTGTAGGTCACAGTCTAAAGGCAGTGACATGGATTGGGAGCCTCAAAGTGAGACAGTCAGACGCCCAGCCCTCTCTCTTGCTGAAGGCGGTTGTCAGAAGTGCCAACGATCCTCTTCTGCATCCACCAGTACCTGTACCAGCAGTGTCAGAGGGGGTCAGTGACGCAGAAAGAGTTTCGTCAGGCCCTTATTGAGGAGCTTGCGGACCAAGGACCTGCATCAACATCCCAGCCATCCACCTCAGGTATCACTGCACCCCCAAACCCAGCAGCATCCCACAAGCTGCATTATTTCACAGAGAGACAAAAAGTGGCTAAGCGGGATGCAGGCAGTGTCGGCAGACGGCTCTGCACACTCTGCCACAAAAAGACACCAGTTGGCTGTTCAACGTGTGATGTTTCCTTGTGTTTTGTTGCCACAGGGACTGTTTCAATGAGTGGCACACACAAAATGGAATGTAGAATGGCCCAAAATGTCCACTGCACATCACAGCGCACTTTTTATGTTTATATTTACAGTACAGTTGTATGTACATCATTTTTGGAGACAAGTTTTCTTATACATTTCCACTACTTATTACTTTTATACACATGTTAGTTTTTGTATATTGTTCATATTTAGTTCATATTCTATTTTGTTTTGTTTATAGTTCATTCATTGTTCATATTTTGTTGATATTGGCACAGTTGTACATACAGTAATAGTATATTGAAAGATAATAAAATCCTTGTTTGAAATTCAGTTCAGTATAGTCTGTCATTTTTGTATAATGGTTACTATTCTGTAGTGTCTTGTCACATGACAATATCTCAATATGGCCACCTAGAAGCGTGTGGAAACCCCTCCAACTACCCATCAAATGAATGTGTGAAAAAATTATGTTTTGAATCATGGAGAAAGGTTTTATAGTCACCAAAATGCTTCAGTAATGTATCCAGTGTCACAAAAGTGAGTAAAAGCATTTGGCACAATTTGGCCATTTGGAGACGTTTTGGAGAGGTTTGTGGAAGCCAGTGGCACCGCTAACTAAAAACTCCATAACTCCCATAAGGTTAGGCCTAGAAGTATAAAATTTCATCCAGGTGTAGTTGACAAGATGTAGAAGGTGTGTGGTATATTGCCATATGCCTTACATAAAGCACATCATAGTTATTGTTATTCAAATATGACCTATTATTTTCGATGACAAAAAAAAAATTTAGAGCCATGTTTGAACTGATGTCATTTAGGTTGTGGGTATGGTAAATGCTTCATAAGAAACTAGAGGGTGTCAGCTTTCAAATGAACTATCATACATCCATCTAGGACTTGTAGTTATTGTGTTATAAGCTTTTCCACTTGGGTATGCTAAATAGGCGAAAATTACCGAAAATAGGTGGGTGTGAACAGGTTAAGACTTAATTTCACATTTGTAAGTGTGAAATTACTTTATAACACTTTCCAGCCTTGTTTGTGGTGACAAAAAATGAGTGTTTTTAACAAAACATTGTAGGATGTTCCCCCTGCTTTGTGGCGACAAAGCCAGGTATTTTAAGCCAATATATGATGTTTTCTCAACCCTTACCAAGTGTATTTTGTAATTAAACCTAACCAGAGCATAAACTTATCAGTCAGAACATAACATAGAAAAAGTAACCTAAGGACATGAGGTTACAAAAAAAGAAAAGTCTGGTTTTAACTGGTAGGAGACCAAAACCTGAGTTCTTAGTGTAGTACATTTATGATCAGCCAACCAGAAATCTAAAATTGGTAAAAATAAATAAATAAAAAATAGTAACTGTTTAACATTCTCTTGATCAATTTTCAGTCAGTGTTGTGTCTACACTTGCTTCGAGTGGCACCAAGGGGCCAAATAATTATGTATTATCCACTTGGATGATACAAATCCTGTTGGAAGGAGGTTCTGGCCGATCATTTTGCAGCCTATACTCATCCGTTACCTGCAGTCTTTTTGTGTGGCATTCCACCACTCCACAAAGTACTCACCCGTCTCCAGACAGCACTCTTTAGTTGCCTTCAGTCTATTTCTGCGACCTGCTTGCTCCTTCTCCTGTTGAGCTTCAGTCTCTTCTCTCCTTTTCATTAAAATCTCTGTAACCTTACCATCTGTCTCAGCCTCATTGTGTCTGCATTTGTGTCCAGTCAATAAATATAATCCCTGACCCATTTCCAGAAACTAGAGGGTGTCAGCTTTCAAATGAAGTATCATACATCCATCTAGGACTTGCAGTTATTGTGTTATAAGCTTTCCCATTTGGGTATGCTAAATAGGCGAAAATTACCGAAAGTAGGTGGGTGTGAACAGGTTAATAGGACAGCGGGGGTTAGCGGTCACCCGTTCTGGACCCAGAGATGTAAGGGCCGCCATCTCCCTCTCCACCGGGGGCATGTCCCCCATGCCGGTGTCAGGGGCATACAAGACCTTCGTAAGCCTCTGGCATCCAGCATTGAACTGCAATGCACCACTCGGGGCATTCCACGATTTCCAGCCCAAACACCATCCACTGGAGCAGGTGCCTCAACTGGGAATTTAAGTCCCACAATCTTCGCCGCACTTTTGGAAATTATGTCGACGGCAGAAGACTTGCCCCCACCGGCAGGACTGAGGGTAGACATCCCCTCAACTGCAGAGGACCTGAGCTGCTCGTCTGACCCAGCAGTGTCAGACTGTTCACCGCTCCCAAAAGGCGAGCCCCGTGCATACAGGGAGCTTATGTCCGGAAAATCACCTTCGTCCCCCTGACCAGAGGGCAACTCATCAGGGTAGGGCTCCCTTAAGCGCCCCTCCCCTGGTGTCCACCGGGTCATCTGATGGATGGACCGCCTGGTTCTCACAAGAGCCACACCTTCTCTTCCGGGTAGGGGTGTGTTCGTGTTTACGCTTCCGGGAGTGTGTCTTGAGAACATGCACCCCCTCACTGAACTGGGAAGGGTCAGGCTGCACCGATACCGCACGAACAGACAGTTCCAGTCGCCTGGCTCTGCCAGCCCGTTCCTCCCTGGGCAGCTCGACTGCCGCCGCACAGGGGTTGGCGACATCCTCCAACACATGGGCCAGGCCCAAACGGGGGGGGCACTCACGATGGCCATCACAGGGGTCCATAACACCCCGGCAAAAGCGAGAGGCATGAGAGGCCAATCCTCTGTGTAACCAGCAGCTACGAATAGCTGCTCAAACCAAAAACCAGGCTGCACACAACCGGAAACAGAAAACAGCCCCCTACTGCGAAAAACAAGGATTTAGGGCACACAAAAATTTCTGCTATTGCACCTTTAAGTTTATGTACAACAGAAAAAAAATGAAAACGGGAGAAAACTAAACAAGCCCGCCTACTGCGCACAGAGGCAAGGGGACTACCTATTAACTTAGTTACCAATAAACTGGGTCGGCAAAAGGCAACCCTAACCCGCGACCTTAAGCTCACCAGCCCCACTCACTGTGCGCGAAAGCACGAGGGGGGGGGGACAAAAGCCCCCACCCGCTGTGAACAGCAGGTTAAAACAGGGAAATCAACATTAATATAAACAAAAGGAGGAAGCGGCTTCTGAGCATGCTTAACTCGCTTGATAATTCACACCTATGGAGGAGAAAAGGCTGTGAAAAGGAAACCACTTACCACAAGCTGCGGGTAATGACAATCACCTGAAACACAGAGAGAGGTTAAAACGCTTTGCTTCACGTGGCGTAACCTCTGTCATGTTTACAATTCATCAAATGCGCAAAGGAATCAATCCACATACAATCCTCAGGGGCGCAAGGCACCTGCACCGCAGTGACGGATTGTTAATTGTGGAGTCCAAAAACGCTACTTACCTGCAGTCTCAGATGAGGCGAGTGAGGCAAAGAGGAAGAGGCGGCTCACCTGGATGCTTTTGTAGGCGGCGAGTAAAGCCTCCTTAAGGTCAGTCACATGACTTTGTTGTTATATGGTCTCGAGGATAGGGAGATGATGGTATCATTCAAGGTGAAGACCGTGGTGACGGTCTGAGTGTGACCATTCAAATTTATACATATATACATATAATGTGTGTGTGTGTGTGTGAGTGTGACAGCTTGGAGTTCTGATTTACAGATTTACAGTATGTTTAACTGAAGTTTTTTTTTGACTGACTGTTTCCCCTCTGTTTCCCTGGCAATGTCAGCTTCTAGCCTGTTTGGAGCCACTTTTGGACTGGATCTAACAAGGTTTAGTTGTGTTAGTATTTTCAGGCTCTAGTCTGTGATTTTAATTTGGCAGGATGATACACACTCACACAAGCGCGCGCACACACACACACACACACACAAAATATATATATATATATATATATTAGGGCTGTCAAAGTTAACACGTTAATAACGCGTTAACGCAATGTCCTCTTAATGCCGTTAATTTTTTTAACGCGCGATTAACGCTCAGTATAAAAAAAAATAAATAAAAAAACGCGCATTGTATGATTTACGGCCATCCTGTAGTCTTTATACAGAGGGTGGCAGAAGAATAAGAAAGGGAATCAGAAGAAGACGAAGCAGGGTTGGCGGTTCGTTAAAAACACGGCAGACTGAAAAGCAGGACTCGCTGCAAACTCCTCATCTCTGCTGTCACTGACGGTGGCGGACATTTGTTTCGCCATCGCCCTGATCATTTTGTGGGACACTCTCTCATGGCGTGCCCGTTTGCTGATAACTCATCCCCGCATGTTTATCTCCAGCTCCTCGCTAGCCTTCTTCCTCCCTCCAGCAGGCAGCCTGGCCCTGCTGCTGTCCTCCTCGGACAGACGCTGAAGCTCAGTTTCTCTCACTCTCTTGGGGTCAACAGAGAAACGTCTAGCGGCTGCTTCTCCCGAGTTTTCCTCTGAATATATCAGGACAGAAGGTTTGAATTTCAAGTCGTACTTTTTATTGTTTTGCTGCACCGGAGCCATGGCGATCATCAGTGTGATACTGACTGACAGAAAGCAGCACACTGCGTGAAAAAGGCGAAGAAGAAAAACGTGCAGTGTCAGTGGACACCACTTGCAAGCCAAACAGACGGCAGATACAGAGAGCCCGACGCCCCCCCTTGCCAAAAGCAGACAACCCTGGATTTATTTTCCTGCATGATTTGAAGTGTTGAATAAACATTTTCATAATGCAAGCATATTTGACCTTTCTTATGTTGCTAAAAGTATTAAGAACATGAAAAAAATACATTAAGGTACATTTAGAACAGAAAAAAATGTGCCAAAAAAAATGCGATTAATTTGCGATCAATCGCAAGTTAACTATGGACAAAATGCGATTAAAAGAATTTATCGTTTGACAGCCCTAATATATATATATATATATATATATATATATATATATAGCTATATATATATATATATATATATATATATATATATATATATATATATATATATATATAGCTATATATATATATATATATATATATATATTAATTTGTGTCATCCTGCCAAATTAAAATCACAGACTAGGGACTGAAAATACTAACACAACTAAACCTAGTTAAATCCAGTCCAAAAGTGGCTCCAAACAGGCTAGAAGCTGACATTGCCAGGGAAACAGAGGGGAAACAGTCAGTCAAAAAAACTTCAGTTGTATGGAAGCGAATCTGTTCCATAATTCAAATTAAAATGCATTAACAGAAATGCTTTTTCATTTTCAGAATATAGCTGCATTATGTGACTCAAAAATAAAATGAGTAATAAATTATCCAAATTGCTTTTTCATTTTCTTCTTCAAAACTGCTCATTTTGTTACACAATTAAAATGATAAAGAAAATTACATTTAAGATTTAATTTTCAAAATATGCCCCAGCAAAAAGTTGCCAAAATTCAATTTGAAATGTCAAATTTGAAAATTAAAATGCATTAGCAGAAATGCTTTTTCATTTTAAGGTCATCGTGCATTATGTGACTCATAAATAAAATGAGTAATAAATCATCCAGATTGCATTTTCATTTTCCTCTTCAAGACTGCTCATTTTGTGCCAGGGCTGAAAAGTAAACTGCTTTTTCGTTTTAAAGCCCGCCCCCCACAAAAAGTGTTTAAAAATTCAATTTGGATTCGCAATCCCAAGCGGCGCAGGAGAGTGACATCAGCGGCCTCTGTTCCTCTTCAGCCCCAGTCTGACCGACCGTGCTTCACATCTAACACGTTAGGGGGCGGCAGTGTGCATGTTCGACGCTGGAGCAAGAAGAGAGACAGTGTGAAGGCTGTGTTGTTGTTAGCATAGACTGTGGTGCATGTTGTCAGAAACAGTGGGGAAATCACCACCATGTCCTGCGGTCAGGACAGCCATGGTTCGCGTTTGCTTGGTCACATCAGCCGCACATTATTTTTTCCAGTGCGCAAATTCTCTAATATTTACGGTGATCGTAACGAAGCTGCTCTGAAGAGCTGCTGGTATTGAGTGATGGGTCCGCTGCAGCCTCACAGTCAGAACCGTGAAACTCACACGGTACTTTACAGTCAGTACTCCCGGTAATAAATTGAAGGTATCAGCTGGACTGTACATCGACATCGCCCCCATATTGGATGTGGCAGCTCAGCCCCGTGAACTGATACAAGCCAATGGAGTGAACTTTATCAAGCTAACAAAGTGCTATAATGTCTGTCATTTACACATTCACACACGTACGGATACATTCAGAAAACAGAGAGGAACCAAAAACAACGTGTGTAACGTTCTCTGATTATTATAAACGTTAACTACTCCTCATATGTTCAGTATACAGGTCGGCACAAAACCATTTGTTTTTGAGTGTTTACAGTATGTAACGTTGTTACTGTGATGATACATGACCGTTCTGTGTCTATAATAACCTCCTGACATGTAAACGTGACGTCTGTGGAAATAAAAAGCACCAACGTCGTTTTTATAAATACAGTGATTTTTGTTAATCTTACTAATAATAACATCATGGAGACTCAAACTCTGCATGTTTCTTTTCCTTTAGCAGTGAAGATATGTACTCCATGACAGAACATTTTAACAAATGATAATGTATATAATAACATGTAATGGTTAAAACAAAAAAAGGTCTAGAGTAAAGTTGAAGTAGGCTACTATTATAAATATGCACCATATATAGTTACTACTATTATCAATAAAATATTTCTGATTTCTTATCATCCTATATCTTGAAGTCAGTTGTTCATATTTAAAGTTGAATTAAATGGTTGACAGTATGGTGGACAGACGTCACATTTACATGTCAGGATCCGGTTATTATAGCCACAAATTAAATATTTAACTGTCATGTATCATCACAGTTACGTTCATACATTAGCAGCTGTAAACACTCATAAAAACATTATAAAACACATCCTGTGGTTTTGTGCCGACCTGTATACTGAACATGTGAGGAGTAGTTAACGTTTATAATAATCAGAGAACGTTACACACGTTGTTTTTGGTTCCTCTCTGTTTCCTGGATGTATCCGTACGTGTGTGAATGTGTAAATGACAGACATTATAGCACTTTGTTAGCTTCACTCCATTGGCTTGTATCAGTTCACGGGGCTGAGCTGCCACATCCAATATGGGGGCGATGTCAACGTACAGTCCAGCTGATACCTTCAATTTATTAAACACATTAGTAAAGTACCGTGTGTGTTTCACGGGTCTGACGGTGAGACTGCAGCGGACCCATCACAGTCCGTGTACGTTACGGCCATCCGATTTTCGTTTTGAAGTCGACAAGCGGAAAACGGATAATGAATCGTTTCCCGTTTTTCGCTTCAAAATAAAAGAACGAAAAACGGAAAATGACTCGTATCCCGTTATTCGTTTTAAAATCTGAAAACGAAAAACGGAAAACGACTTGTTAACTGATATTAGAAACTGTGTTCGTGAATGGGAATCGGAGATGAAATGACAGTGCCATTTTTGATTCCAGATTTTGCCGTACGTCTTTTTTAATGACCCGGAAGGCGCCGTGTTATGCCGCGAAAACACTTGATCTGATCCGTAGGCCGATTTCAATGTCATGTCTTTATCTGAATATTCAGAGTTGATAACAGCCAGGAGGTCAAGTGGGATGTCTTGTGGTGACACAGTCTCACTCTCGACGCGTCACAAACTGACGCTTGGTCAGGGCCCTTTCGTGTTGTGCACTGACGCCAAAGGTGCCCCTCAGCGCCTTATTTCGACGCAGGGGGATCTCAATTGATTCCAATGCAATCCCCTCCGCGGCGATATGTGACGCTCAGAGCAAGTGATCGCAGCGGCATCTAAAGAGGGATGCCGTTACCATATAAATGTCTACTGAACCCGCAAATTTCATGTTCGAGTGAACCCTTAATAAACTCTTCTGCTCATCACTCAATAAACGCAGTAGGTCAGAAAGTGAAATCATGGTCGCTCTGTGGTAAACGATCGTAGAGTTCAGTGATAGCAGTAACTAGCTAACATGAAATTCTCGGGTTTGGTAAACGATTCCATAGTAACAACGAGCGCCACCAATCAGAGACGTCGGTGTTACACTAAGGGATTGTGGGTAGTGTAGTACTTCTCCATGACATCGCGAATAAAACATGTTTTTCTCAAAACAAGATTGATATCATACGGACTTCTAAAGGGTCATATATCGCCGTTTGACAATCTGATAACTCGTGGCCAGTCTACTTTGGATGGTTACGACATTATGGCCAATAATCAAAATCTATATGCAGAATAAGAATGGCATTTTCACTTCCTCGGACAGGGAAGGCTAAAACACCCATGAGCCTCAGCCACAAAAAGCCTCGCAGGAGACCAAAGTGGTCACTCAGTGCTGCGGCTATATCGACACAAGACATCCCACTTGACCTCCTGGCTGTTATCAACTCTGAATATTCAGATAAAGACATGACACTGAAATCGGCCTACGGATCTGATCAAGTGTTTTCACGGCATAACACGGCGCCTACCGGGTCATTAAAAAAGACGTACGGCGAAATCTGGAATAAAAAATGGCACTGTCTTTTCATCCCCGATTCCCATTTACGAACACAGTATCTAATGTCAGTTAACAAGTCGTTTTCCGTTTTTCGTTTTCCGATTTTAAAACAAATAACGGGATACGAGTCATTTTCTGTTTTTCGTTCTTTTATTTTGAAGCGACAAACGGGAAACGACTCATTATCCGTTTTCCTCTTGTCGACTTCAAAACGAAAATCGGATGGCCGTAACGTACACGGACCCATCACTCACTACCAGCAGCTCTTCAGAGCGGCTTCGTTGCGATCACCGTAAATGTTAGAGCATTTGCGCACTGGAAAAAAATGTGCGGCTGATTTGACCAAGCAAACGCGAACCATGGCTGTCCTGACCGCAGTACAGAACTGGACATGGTGGTGAGTTCCCCACTGTTTCTGACAACATGCACCACAGTCTATGCTAACAACAACACAGCCTTCACACTGTCCCCTTGTCTCTCTTCTTGCTCCAGCGTCGAACATGCACATTGTCGCCCCCTAACGTATTAGATGTGTAGCACGGTCGGTCAGACTGGGGCTGAAGAAGAAGAGAGGCCTCTGACGTCACTCTCCTGCGCCGCTTGGGATTGCGAATCCAAATTGACTTTTGAAACACTTTTTGCGGGGGGCGGGCTTTAAAACGAAAAAGCAGTTTACTTTTCAGCCCTGGCACAAAACGAGCAGTCTTGAAGAGGAAAATGAAAATGCAATCTGGATGATTTATTACTCATTTTATTTATGAGTCACATAATGCACGATGACCTTAAAATGAAAAAGCATTTCTGCTAATGCATTTTAATTTTCAAATTTGACATTTCAAATTAAATTTTGGCAACTTTTTGCTGGGGCATATTTTGAAAATTAAATCTTAAATGTAATTTTCTTTATCATTTTAATTTAGTTACAAAGTGAGCAGTCTTGAAGAAGAAAATGAAAATGCAATTTGGATAATTTATTACTCATTTTATTTTTGAGTCACATAATGCAGCTATATTCTGAAAATGAAAAAGCATTTCTGTTAATGCATTTTAATTTGAATTATGGAACAGATTCGCTTCCATACAGTTGAACATACTGTAAATCTTTAAATCAGAACTCCAAGCTGTCAGACTCACAGGGCAAAACGAGACAACATGCTAGACTGACAGAGGGCGGCTAGAGACACTGCTTCTAACATGCACAAGCCTTGAGAAGCATCTGGAAAGTAATCATGGAGATGCAGATGCAGCTCGGGTTGAGACAACCAGGGCAGACTCAGACACTTTCAGTAGCTACAGACAGCAAACAAATCTTGCCCTTTACAATCTCAAGAGAAGACACCAAATGCTGAGTGTGGTCTCTGTTAGCAAATTCCATCAAAGCTATTCTGTCCACATTTGAGCCCATATACCACAAAATAATGCCATAAATGCTGTATATGAGTTATTTAAACTGCAAAGATAAATTACATGGTAAGACTTTGTAATAGATTTCATTTTTGGACTTCAGGAGGCTAGAAACAATCTGAACAGACAGGCCCAGACTTTTTTAAATGTCAGCTCTATGGTTTGTGTGTGTGTGTGTGTGTGTGTGTCTGTGTCTGTGTCTGTGTACGCATTCACACAGTTCTCCGACTGTGTGAATGTGTAGGTTAATACAGGACTACAATATCACTGCTCCATCATTAGGGCAAGAGTAAATCTGACTATAATCACATCTAATTTGTCCATTAAATTAAAGTGTTGCTTGGACATATTCTTATGGTGTGTGTTTTAACCTTATTCTTTCAGTTGCACCACCTGTAGTGTCAAATAGACCTGGAAGCAAATAAAAGATACATACAATTCAAACATAATTGGTGGTAACAACAACATCAATAATAGCCGTGTTACAGCCCCGTAAAGCCAGGGGATGAGGGGAGTAACGTATTGATTGAAAACCAGAAAGGAAAGATGAAGGAAAATGTAATGCAGTTCAAATACAGAAAAATATGTATTTTACAAATCAACAAAATCAGCAATAGTAAAAAATATATAGATATTGATTAATTAATAAATAAGTGCTGATACCTGACTTATAATATGAATAGTTGCAGAAACAGTTATTTTCTTCTGTTAAAAAGGTTTTTTCCTCACTCGAATCGAGGGTCTAAGGACAGAGGATGTCATTGACTATACAGACTGTAAAGCCCGTTGAGGCAATGTGATAAAATTGATTTGATTTGATTTGATTCGATTCTTTGGCTTTTTACAAAAGCTTGGCCAATGCGCGTCTCTCGCTATCTGGGACAATCGTTTTTTCCACAGATTCAGGAATTCAACACAATGAAATTGGGTAGCACTTTATTTTACAGTACGTTAATAAGACGTAACAAGCCCTACTTTGTATCAAATTAGGCAAAAAACACCACCACACCAAATCAGAGATCCTAATAGACTATTAGACACCATTTCACAAGATCTTAAGGCCCCAACACACCGCCCAGACTCAAACCAACAGCCAACTGCCGTTATCCAACCACTCCATTGCCTCTCGTCTGATCCGTTCAGCAGAAAAGTTGCATTGAACATACCGCTTCGATGTGCTGCCAAATCCACAGTAGCGTGTATGTTCTGCGCTTGCACGAGATGCATGAAAACAGGAAATGACAAAACAGAGTGCACAAAAAAAAGAGCATACAGTAGTCCGCCCCTCCCACACACCGCGCTGATTCGCTAGCACACCACCAATCAGAATGGTCATACAGCTAACACACAACCAATCGGAGAATCCAATGGCTCCAACAGCCAGCAGCCAACCTTCTCAGACTTTTCATGTTGAATCGGAGCAGACAACGTCCGTGCGGTTCCAAAACCTTCCAACACAGCTGAACACATCGAACAGATTTGTTCTCGAACTCGTCCGAGTCTCCCCAAACGCTTCAGACGGCTAACGGTTGGACCAGTGTGTTCCTGCCTTTAGTCTAATTAGAAATCACACACAATGTCATATCAGATCCAAAATGTGCTCGTTAGACGCTATTCTACCCTTACTACCAAATTATGCATTTAATGCTACCTACATTGGCCGGTAGCTTAATTAGACAAATGTACTGCCATATTATATCGGGCATGGCCTTTATAATAGTCGGACAAAACACACAGAGTTCAGAGGAAAATACATTTATTTGAGCTTTCACTTTCTTACAGAGTCATTTATTGATTATTAGAAGAAAATGGTACCTTAGCTGAAGTCAAACCACATCGGTTTACATCTGGTCGCTACTACACACGTGCCTGGTGACCTGGATGTTCTCTGGAGTCTTGTGGAGTTTGTAGGTGGCTTCCTCGATGCTCTACTCCCATAGTTAAGGCATCAGACCATTTAAAGCCATGTCACTTTTAAACCCCAGTAGAATTAGACCAGCTACTGAAGCTGCCAGGACATTTCATCTTTATTTCCCACTGTTAGACCCTTATTACAGTCTTATAAGACCTACTTAGAGGGTAATTTGTGACACGTTACAACAGAACTGTACTGTAAAATAAAATGTCCTTCTCATTGTTAGACCCTTATAAGACATTCTTAGAGGGTCACTTTTCTGACCCTTGTGGATGGCCTCCAGTGTTTCAGAGCCCTGCCAGAACAGGGCTAAAGGGCGCTGTGCGGCTCACAATGCGTTACTGTGGCCCACTCTTTGCACAAGGCCCTGGGACCTCCACAGTTGTTTGTAGCCGAGCTTCAGCTCAAACACACGCTGTTCATGAGGACCTGATGGTCGCTCTCTGGAAGTCCTTCTCTGGAGGTTTGCTGAGCTATCGAAGCTTTCAGAAAAACAATGTTATCTCGTACATTTATGAACATGTTACACACTTGCACAATGATGACAGTGTCCATCCAGGTGCCAGTGTCTTTATTTCACAGGAAAATACTGCGAATACTGCAAGTACAACAAAAGACAGTCTTGTGTGTGAATACAGGCTCTCCATGCTGCTATCTTGACTGTCCTACGCTTCGCAACTGAGCTTACATCCTTCTTTACCAGATTATAGCCAAAATAATCTAAAAAAAATATAGCTATTACTGTTTCATATTAAATTAATTAAATTAATACTTAATACACAAAATGACATGTACAGCCTACTCATGAACAAACTCTATGTTTTGGCTGCACATAATATCCGCTCAGCTCACTGTTACCTCTGCTGCTAAACACTGACTTTATTTGTAAAAGATTTAACCACATAAACTGCTTATCTTCACAGTTAATATTATAATGGCCACTGAACACCATGTTTATATGTACCAAATGAATTGCTCGTATAAACTGCTGAACATTATGTGTTACACTGAACACCTTACTGTAAGTGCAACACATCTTATAACTGCTTAAATCTGGGGCTTCAATCTGCGGCTTCATGTTAACAAATTCTAAAACTCAACATTTATGTGCATGAGTGCAAGAGTATGGTGAGGTCACTAACATTACGGCGCGACGCCATTAAGTAAGGCGTTAATGGCGTCGCGCCGTAATGTTAGTGACCTCACCATACTGTTTTATTGTTCTCATGGAGTGGTTGGATAAAGGCAGTTGGCTGATGGTTTGAGTTTAGGCGGTGTGTGGGGGCCTTAAGATCTTGTGAAATGGGATTGTTTACTCCTCCAGTAAATAGGACGGACCTTAGATACAACTTGGACCTTAGATACAACTTGGCAACGGGAGATATTGTAGTCCGCTCAGCGATGAGCCAGAAAGCTAACGCTGTGCTAGCAAGATTCAAAGTCAATAACATTGCGTATGGTTGACAAACAGTAAATTTAATTTGACAGTATGTTTAACAACAAGACTAGCTAGCTAACCAGTCATGTCATTGTCCCCAAATCAATATCAAGATTTTCCCGAACAAATTATCAGCTGTGTGTAACGTTACTGTGGCCACAGCCTGAAGTAGAGAGTTGAACAGCGAACAGGATGTGAGATTATTCGCATATGTGATACAAAGTATAAGTAAGTTTAGACGGGAAGTGCAGCTTGCATGTTACAGTCGCCATCCTGTGGTCTTCAAAGGATAAGGCACTGAAGGACTGATGGACTGCACTCAGTGTTGGAAATAAAATTATTCAGATTTTTTTTCATGTGGATTTAATTTATTTCTAATGTGGAGGCCAGCTGATGCCAATGCCAGCAGAGGTTTGTAGGACTAGATATATTGCAACATTGTATTAACAGGACCGTTTTCATGAGGCTTGCAACATTTAACCATAATTCATACCATTTTTCATGCTGACCGTTTTAAATAATTAAAAACCATAGGTAGTAGTTTTTATTTCAAAGAAACATGTCAACAATTAACAATTAATAAACTGGAAATCATATAGGCCTAAATATGACTTAGACTTAAACTTAATTAACGGTAATTTTGCACCAGACCCACAGCGGGAAAACAGGCCCTATGTGTTAGCTACAATAGCCTGGCTGTTTTATTTAAAATTAAATTTGACGCTTCCATTTATTGTGAAATTTGATAGCGATAAAGGCAAGTCCAGCATAGCGGCCTTTGAAGGAGGGTGTTTGACAGCAGGGGACTGGCCATGATGTGCACCCCTTGTCAGGACATTAGAAGACGACAAGACGTGGCTCCATTCTCATCTCTCCTGCACTGACGGAGCCCAGTAAGCCCGCAGGCTGCCCTTGCATCGATGGCCTGTCGCCGACATTATCTGATGGCTCTCCAGGCCGGGGTCTGAGAGCCGACCTACAGCGGTGCTTCGGAGGCTGTGGTTGGTGTAGATCCGCGAAAGACCCACCTGAAAGGTAGAATGATAAGGATATTTATTATATTATGGGGATGGAGGGAGACCATTTAGTAGCTATCATACAAAATTATTAGACTGTCATTTCTTTATTAGCCATAAGTGTAGCCTAATCACCTATTCGCTGATCTTTTTCAACATGTTTCAACATGTACATGTTAAGTAGTGGACACCCTTTGGCTCCCGGCTGTACCACACGTCGGAGGCCAGGGCGTGCTTCGGGTGGAGGTAGAAAGATTTGGCATCTGATGGACATTTGGAAATATATTTCTCATAACTTGCCATGGGGCACAGCGGATCCTCCGGCCTGGCAAACATAAACCCTCTTAGGTTTTCCTTTTCTGGGTCATTCGGGTTTTTGTGATTCTTAGTTTGTGGATTGTGCGCCAGGCTGACATATTCGACCCCATCCTCGTCTCTCTGGAGGATGAAAGATGCCATGGATACCTCCCGGTTGCCCTCCCTGCCATGCCGAGCCAAAAATAGTTGGATGTCGTACCAGACTTTTCTGACCAGCCCGACGGGCGTAGCAGGAGACAGTGCAGTGTAATTTTTACTAAGTTCAAGGTCCGACACAGAGATATACGGGGTATATATGGTGGAGGCTGGTATCTTTACTGCTTTTCCTGTACCATTTAAGTACGGCTTTAAACACCACATTGCTGGTCCTCAATCTGGTGTTAGTTATGACATTGAATCCAATTTAATAATGGTTAATAGCAGCTCTCAGACTCCTTAGGCTGGCTATGCTGTACTCACCTCCGGCCTTGGTGGACTGGACAGTGGAATAAAACTCCTTAAGAGTTTCATTAAGAGCATCAGCGGTGTATTTTCAAAGTTGGAGTCCATTTGTTTTTGTGCAAGAAAATCTCTCAGTATATTAACTGCCCATTTCGCTGTGCTGCTTCTCTCTTTTCTTTTCAATTTCTCTTTCATCAGCTGCATCGCAGTCATCAAAGTTGTCATATTCTCCAAATAGGTTAAAAGAAATGTTGAAGTCATTCATTGTTGTTAGTTTGTTGCGGTGTTGCAATAAATAGTAAACAGAGCCTTTGACTGCATTCCCGTTGCTATGGTTAATCATTTTAGAGACAGGCTGATACGCCAGCTAGCGCATGAATTTAGAACGGTGAACAGGTCAACTCAGGCCTGTAAAAAAGTACAGGTTGTCGTCGTCCGTCACCACCACAAATGCCGCCTGAGTCGCCGCTGTAGCATTGGCCAGCACTGGTTAGCCGTTCAGTGAACATCACTGAGCAGTTGAGTTATTTGACTGACATCTGTTTGTGGCATCCTGGACATTTTATTAGTTCAGATTATGTCCAGAAGTAGTATTTGATTAGTTCTGGTGAGTCGCCCCACCATTATTTTTCTTATTTAATTTAAAATGCCTTGTGTCGCTACCAGTGATAAGAACAACAGCGTTAAAATAAACGGCATTACTAACAGCGTGTATTTTAACGCTTTTAACGGGTAATCTAACTAACTGTTTTTTCCATCGTTACAACACCGTTACCGACAATTAAATGTGGCGCATTATAAACTGAAGCTGCTCGTTGAAGCTGTTGTCATCCGACTTGGCTCTCAGCCACAGGAGCTGCAAAGCTATTTGCTTTTTCTCATTGGTGAGGGAGGAGGGAGGGGCGATACAGCCGCATAAGTAACGATGATTGGCTAAAGTAGAGTAAGAGTTCATAAGCCAATCAGAGGCAGTGTTCAGTATACACACAAACCACACACGCACACAGCAGCCTCACACACACAAACTAGCAGAAGTAAGCTGCAGCAATAGTGAGTCCGGAGGGAAAGTCGGTGTTGTGAAAGTGGAAGTACAGACACTACTTTAATTTTCTTAAGGTAAAAGGCAAGAACGTGCATGTGAAATGTACATTATGTCCCAGAGCGAAATGTTTGTCCACGTCCGTTGTAAGCAGCTCTAATCTAATGAAGCATCTCTCAACGGCACACACTTCTACGGAACTAGTGGCCAAAAACACTGTTGTTGACAGTGTTGATGATGATAGCAGGCCAGGTGTGGCTAACATGAGCTCCGCTAACAAAGGAGGACACGGAGCCGTCCAAGCAGCTAAAGCGGTATTTTTCTGCTCCAGCTTTACAAAAACTTGTGACAGACTGAACTGAATGCAATGATAGGCAGGTATGTTGTTGATAACATGCTCCAGTTATCAACAGTATACTCAGACTCCTTCAGAGCCCTCATTGGCAAAATACCAGGGAGAGCAAGTGCCGGTCCGCCATGCAGAAAGACATTTTCTAAATACATAGATGCCAAGTACGCTAAAATGAATGCCGAGCTCAAAAGGCAATGCAATAGTTACTTTCCCTAGTAACTAGTTACTTTTAAAGTGGAGTAATTCAGTTACGAACTCAGTTACATTTTGGGGGAAGTAACTAGCAAGTATAACTAATTACTTTTTAAAAGTAACGTGACCAACACTGGTCACTACCAGTGGCGGCTAGTGAAAAATATTCTAGGTGGGGCTGTATGTGCTAGAGGCTTAGGGTAACTATCCCATTAAAGAACTCAAAACAAAAAAATACCATTGTTTTAGGGATAATCAATAATTATTTAATTGCCCTTTAGAAATCAACAGTTTGACAGATAATGACAATGATATGAGATGTATATTAGAAAGACAGAAGAGCAAAGTTCGTGTACAAATAAGAGCTGTCACTCACTCACTCACACATTCACTCACTCACTCACACACAATCACTCATTCACTCACACACAAACACACTCACTCACATACATTCACTCACACACACTTTCACAGTAAAAAACACACACTTATAACAACAGATCTTTGTCTATAAGTTACGGTGCCATGTTTACATGTTTACAGTGTTATGAATGTGACGGAATAAGGCCGCTAACAATTGCTAGCCTTAGTTGCTAACATCGGCATGTTGAGTGCGCTAGCTTAAGACTGAGAGCCTCGTGTGAGCATAAACAATGCTTAATGGCGTTGCGCCGTAATGTTAGTGACCACACTGTTTTGTTATTCTCATTCATATAAATGTTGAGTTTTCAAATTTGTTAACATGAAGCCGCAGATTGAAGCCCCAGATTTAAGCAGTTATAAGATGTGTCGCACATTCAATAAGATGTTCAGTGTAACACATAATGTTCAGCAGCTTATATGAGCAGTTAATTTGGTACATATATAAACATGGCGTTCAGTGGCCATTATAATATTAACTTCGAAGACAAGCAGTTTATATGGTTAAATCTTTTACAAATAAAGTCAGTGTTTAGCAGCAGAGGTAACAGTGAGCGGATATGTGCAGCCAAAACATAGAGTTTGTTCATGAGTAGACTGTACATGTCATTTTGTGTATTAAGTAGGGCTGTCAAAGTCAACGCGTTAATAACGCGTTAATAACGCGTCAACGCAACGTCCAGTTGACGCCGTTAATTTTTTTAACGCGCGATTAATGCTCAGTATAAAAAATAAATACATTTTAAAAAAACGCGCATTGTATGATTTACGGCCGTCGGCGGCACCCGTAGTCTTGATACAGAGGGTGGCAGAAGAATAAGAAAGGGAATCAGAAGAAGAAGAAGCAGGGCTGGCGGTTCGTTAAAAACACGGCCGACTGAAAAGCAGCACTAGCTGCAAACTCCTCATCTCTGCTGTCACTCACGGTGGCGGACATTTGTTTTGCCATCGCCCTGATCATTTTGCGGGACACTCTCTCGTGGCGTGCCCGTTTGCTGATAACTCATCCCCGCATGTTTATCTCAGGCTCCTAGCTAGCCTTCTTCCTCCCTCCAGCAGGCAGCCTGGCCCTGCTGCTGTCCTCCTCGGACAGACGCTGAAGCTCAGTTTCTCTCACTCTCTTGGGGTCGACAGAGAAACGTCTAGCGGCTGCTTCTCCTGAGTTTTCCTCTGAATATATCACGACAGAAAGTTTGAATTTCAAGTCGTACTTTCTATTGTTTTGATGCACCGGAGCCATAACGATCATCAGTGTGATACTGACTGACAGAAAGCAGCACACTGCGTGAAACAAGCGAAGAAGAAAACGTGCAGTGTCAGTGGACACCACTTGCAAGCCAAACAGACGGCAGATGCAGAGAGCCCGTTGCCCCCCCTCGCCAAAAGCAGACTTATTTTCCTGCATGATTTGAAGTGTTGAATAAACATTTTCATAATGCAAGCATATTTACTTTCTTATGTTGTTAAAAGTATTAAGAACATGAAAAAAATACATTAAGGTACATTTAGAACAGAAAAAAATGTGCCAAAAAAATTGCGATTAATTTGCGATTAATTGCGAGTTGACTATGGACAAAATGCGATTAATCGCGATTAAAAAAAATTATCATTTGACAGCTCTAGTATTAAGTATTGAAACATATGATGTACGTATGAAACAGTAATAGCTATGTTGGGAATCGTTATTGATTATTTCTTATTAATTAATATGTTAATATTAATTAATAAAATTTTATTATAGTTGATTAATGAAACCTAGGTAACTATGAGTCATTAATGAACACAGGGAACCACCCTGAAATCAGGGATCAACAATCAAATGATTTACCTTGAGTCTCAAAGCCTGAAAGTTAGTCAAATTGTCAATATTATGAAAATATCAATAATTAGATAAGAGGGAAGGCGTGAATCCGAGCACTGACCATCTCAACCAGCAGTTATTGCAATATATATTGCAAAATAATCACAGAGGCTGTCCAATTAAAATCAACAGTGTTTATTAAGGCTTTCTTCCACCAAACAAACCACTTTCTTTAACCAACGAATGTTTCCTTAAAATTATTAAGAATATCAAAACATAAGCAAGCCAAACACGTGTGTGTGTGTGTGTGTGTGTGTGTGGCAGGAAGTCCCCAACAAAGACTACAAAGATGGCAGAATGTGGCTTGGGAAGTCACGTTCGCCGGACTACAAATTAGTGGGCGTGATTTAGGAAGTCTCGTCGGAGAGACTACAGGAAACACCAGACGTGACTTAGTGTCACGCGAGAGCGCGAATTCCGAGATGATGAATTCAGACTCACTGATTCATGTACCTGGAATTCAAAAATGGCGGCAGTGACTGTATCGACCGAAGGTGATCACTACAAGTGCGCGCGAGGTTTGAACAAAGGCGGCGGTTGCGCCGTCTTTGCTCTCGTGTGCGGTTTGGTCACACGAGGGTGAATTTACAGGGATGATACCCACAGTTCCAAAATGGTAGAAGTCCGTCTTTACAGTCAATAAAGGGAATATGCTGGACACACGTCTTGTGTTATAGTGGAGTTGTTAACTATAAGTTACAACAGGTCGCCCAAAACAGTACGTGTATCTTGGTGTGCGTGTGTGTGTGTGTGTGTGTGTGTTAGTAAAAGAGGGAAGAAGCTAAGCGGGGCTTAGCAGACAACAAACAAACAAACAAACGACCATGTGGTACACAGCGGTCGTCTCTCCCTCGAACAGTGGCCGGCAAGCGAATCGAAGTTCGTTTGTTGTCCACTGATCGAGCCGGAATATGACGTACTGTATCCAGACTGTACAGGCTGGATTAGCCTGAATGAGCTCCTAGCGAGCGTAGCAAACACAGTTAGCACACAGTACAGGTAACCATAAATCGGACTCGGCGGTCCTTTCACAGCAAAACGAAAGCACAACAAAGAAAAACAACACGCTATATACTATCTGTTTCTGCCCAAACAAAAGACCTCTTACATTAGATGCCGCGTTGCAGTAGCGTGGGTGCCCGGCTAACTCGCAGCTCCAACTCGTCATGCAGCGTCCCTGGATCCAAACGATACTGAATGTCCGAACAAAAACGAAAGTGAAGCCAAAACAGTCTCTATCTCGTCCACTGAGGAGGGAACTGAGCTTTAGCTCAAAACAAAAAGGGGGGGAAAAACGTTTCTCAGGTTGTATCCTTAAGACAACGGCTGCAGACGTCTATCCGCCACATAGCTGTTGGGAAATACACCGGTCCTTTCTGGTCCGTGACCTTTTTATCGTGGGAGTGACGTCACTGTGATCCTGGCAGAACTTCCTGGCTCACAGCCAATAGGGACCAGGTGAAGTCTTGGGGGCAGGTCAGCTGGTGACGCGGTTTTCACACCTTGTGGGCCCTTTTGCCTGGTTCTTTGTTCTTTAGTCCCTCGTGGCTGGAGAATTAGTAGTTTAGGCTTCTGGCTTCAACTACAGGCCTTTCTCTTTGTTGAGACATGTGTTATGGAGGCACGAGGCCCAACAGCTATATTATTTCTTTTTATATTATTTTGACTATAATCTGGTAAACAAGAAAATAAACTCAGTTGCGAAGCGTAGGACAGCCAAGATAGCAGCATGGAGAGCCTGTACTCACACAAGACTGTCCTTTGTTGTATTTGCAGTATTCACAGTTTTTTCCTGTGAAATAAAGACACTGGCACCTGGACGGACACTGACATCATTGTGCAAGTGTGTAACATGTTCATAAATGTACGAGATAACATTGTTTTTCTGAAAGCTTCGATAGCTCAGCACCGAGCCACAGTGATGCATCGTGAGCCGCACAGCACCCTTTCGCCCTTTGCTGGCAAGGCTCTGGAACGCTGGAGGTCAGAAAAGCGACCCTCTAAGAAAATCTAATAAGGGTCTAACAGTGAGAAAGACCACTTTATTTTACAGTACAGTTTTGTTGTAATGTGCCACAAATTACCCTCTACGTCAGTACCTCTCAAATAGTGGGGTGAGGTGTCGGGGGAGCAAGGGAGGCAGGGCGGGACTTTCAGTATTCATGCTTGAACGATTAAAAAAAAAGCCTCCAGCCACTTGGTGGCAGCAGTTTTCAAACTAAGCAACAGGCTGCCTGTTCAACCCAGTAGAGTAGAAGAAGTACACACGAACACCGGTGTACAGAGCTGGCGGAGGAGGAGAGATGGAGAAGTTTCTAGCCATTTTTATACTGGGCAATAAGCCACCAATTGGCCGTTCTTTTTGTGGCTAGGTCCGCGGATTTAGACAGAAGGTGGTAAATTGGGGGTCTGTTTAGGTCCGCCAATTTGATGCCTCGGAGGGTACACTTTTTTCCACTTCCATTGCTATCTAAATCTGAGACGTCGATGTGCCGGCAATTGCGTGAGATGGGCAGAGGTGTCTATGACCGGCACTGACCCACAGCCAGGAAAAAAACCAGGAAACAGCTGAACACAGGGTCTCTACACATGAACACCAGCATTGAGAACATTGTTTGTGTACACAGAGTTTACCAAAAAGAAAGTGTTTGAACAACTCATGTTAGCAGTAGCTTCTTCCTCTAGCCGTCGTCACGGCAGCCCAGACGTACTTAGGGATCGACACGTCTGGGTAAGGTGTATGTGGTTCAGTTGAGCTATGTGTAGAGACCCTGGTGATACTACGAGTAAAGTTTCATGTTGTGTCGAGCCTTTTTAGTGTTTTAAAAATAGCAAGTATGATGCTAGCGTAAAAGTGCCCCATGCACTCCCAGTGAAAATGAGTTTGAGCCTAAAATAAAAATACAGTCAATCTTTAAAGTGCCTCTTTCGTCGTAATTATGCTTTTACACAAAGCATGACTCATATACATCCACAAAAAAAGCCTAGGTTGCAGTTTGGTGAGAGTTTCACTTACACCTACAAACTCCAGAAGATTCCAGAGAACATCCAGGTTACCAGGCACGTGTGTAGTAGCGACCAGATGTGGACCGATGTGGTTTGACTTCAGTTAAGGTACCGTTTTCTTCTAATGATCAATAAATGACTCTGTAAGAAAGTGAAAGCTCAAATAAATGTATTTTCCTCTGAACTTTATGTGTTTTGTTCGACGATTATAAAGGCCATGCCCGATTTAATATGGCAGTACATTTGTTTCATTAAGTTGCAGGCCAGTGTTGGTAGCATTAAATTCATAATTTGGTTGTGAGGTTAGAATAGCATCTAACTAGCATATTTTGGATCTGATGTGGCATTATGTGTGATTTCTGATTAGACTAAGATCTTGTAAAATGGTGTCTAATAGTGTATTAGGATCTCTGATTTGGTTTGTAATTACAGTATAATTTGGTATAATAGTGTCTAAGTATAGTAGCCTATACATTAAGTAATAAGACTTTATATGCGGTTTGCGATTACAGCATTATTTGGGTAGGCTATATGGTGTCTAATTACAGTATAACTCTTCCTGTTTACTACTGTCTGATTAAGATTACATTATTTCTAGTTGTCTAATTTGATACAAAGTACGGCTTGGTACGTCTTATTAGCGTAATGTTTTTGTCTAATTTCATACAAAGTACGGCTTTTTACGTCTTATTAACGTACTGTAAAATAAAGTGTGACCCGAAATGGTACATTAAATTCCTAGAACTTTATAACCCACTTCACTTCTGGTGCTATATACATACACATTTTGACCACAAGTTAGGAAACAAAAAGACACAAATATAGTGAGCAAAGTGTTTACAATACCGCCTCAACAAGAAGGAGACATATTTCGTGCGATTTGGTCCTCAGAGTCTTAGGGTGGTGCTGTGCAAGGCGTTGAATGGTCTTCAAGTCTTCTTTTTCTTCATCCTGCATGTTTGGGTGACAGTAAGTAATTATAACACTGTTTATCACTTCAGGAACAACACAAATACTTTTGTCATTTAAACTACTATTGTGAAAGTTGCCCACTTCAGTAAAATTTACTGCAATTTCACCCTAAGATGTTGCACCAACTCATGTTCCTGGTTCCTAGAGTCTGTAAAATAGCTCTTGGCCGAGTGTTTTCATGTCAAACTGACAGGTTTAATGTTGATTAAACTAAGTAGTTGCAGGACAACCATGGCTTCAGATCAAGTAGTCACTTAAGTGGTGCAACAGACTGCTCTGTGGTTTCAGTGACTTACCAGTTGTCCGTGGAGAGCAGCTTGAAGCTGAGTGACAAGCTCTCCACAGGGTTTTTACATGGATGAAGCTCCACCTCGTTATCTTTTTGAATCTGGACGCTGCAGTCAGTGGCTGTCTTCTTGCCTATTCACAAAATTACTCTGTAGGAATATAAACAGTATATATCATATATCATATGGGCCTTACATGGATGGCACCATAAAATACAATATAGGAGACAATACCTTGATAATAAGAACACTTTAGACGGGGCACCACCTTCGTATTGATTTAATCTGGATAACCCGCAGGACGTTATTCAGACCCAACAGTATAAGTTTGGCTTGAACAGTTGGAATATCAATTTAATCAGTCTGTAAAATTTCAAATTTATATTTGATCTCCTATTCTGAAGTAGTGAATTCTTTGCACGTATCCATCGGTTCTCCACATTAAAATTAAGTTTCAGACAAAGACAAACGATTTCATATGTTTATTGACTAAATAATAAGGGGTAACATAAATAAACTGACAATTTTAGACAAACAACAGCTAACAGAAAATGTAAAGATTGTAATTAGGAAAATAATAAAGTTATGTGACCGTCGGCAGATGGTAAAGTTAAAGGGTCGGGTTGTATATATATTGAATATTACGGGAGTAATTTTAAATACTAACGAGACCCTAATCTCAATTCTCTTAAGTTCATAAGATAGAAGTCAGAACTTGGACAGAAGTCATAACCTAAACAGAAGTCAGAACTCTAGACACCACTCATTCTCACGTGTGTGGATCCAGCTGTATGAAGATGTTCAGCCTGTTTTGTCTGGGAGTCAGGAGGTCCTGAAGCTTGGTCTCTTTGAGGGTTCTGTGTTGGACAACGGCACAGCGCGTCGGTCCAATAACCAGAGGGAAGGCTGGTACTCTGTTGAGAGACTCTCGGTCCTGAAGGCCCAGCGGGGTTTCCGCTTTGGGAGCGCTGGGGGCAGAGTCGGTCTCGGCTGGGAGTACGCAAAGTCTCTTTTGTTGGAGACTCCTTGCCAGGCTTCTGAAGCAGAGAATGACTGCAGCGTTCTTCATCAGATGATTAGTCTTGAAAAAGACTTTTTCTTTGTTGTTTCAAGTGGTGGTTCTTAAGTTCTGGTTCTGAAACTAATTCAACTTCTTCTGGATCAGGCGGTGATACTTTAACGGTATATTAAAATCAAAAATCAAAAAGAAAAGAATTTCCATCTATTAAAAACTTAGATAAAAAGTAAAGCACTTAAAGTAGTGATTCAATTCGCTTTTCTTAGAGCTTGCTGCAAAAATAAAAGTAAAGATTATTTAAAAATAAAAAAAAATAGAAGAAAGAAGAGAGAAGAGAAGACAGGAGAGAAGCAGGAAGAGAGAAGTGTAGTGACAGAAGAGAATCACCGAAGAGAAGGGCAGAAGTGCAAAGGATTCAGAAGAGAATAACAGAGAATGAAGTGAGTGAGCAGAGCCTGTGTCTGTTTTATGGCCTGAAGCAGGCAGCCGGAAAACAGGGGTGGGGGCTAGCTGACAATCATTCCTTCTGTGTCCTGAGTTCAGGCTCACAGAAGTTTAATCTAACTAAACTATTGTTTTAATGTTTCAAAATCATGTTTAACCTTCCCACAAACTTCACCATCTTAAAAAGTCGAATTTTTGTCTTCGTGAAAAGATGTAACACGAGTATAATCACTTATCATTCAAGAAAAGAATTAAAACATGATTAAGGCATAAAACAAAGTATACAACATAAAACAAAGTATACAATACACCGTAGGACCAAGGACTTATACATATTCCTTGTAGTTCTATCTCAAGAAAACATATCAGACATTTAACAGGTAAATAACACAAGTATTACACAAAGAAGAATAAGGATCTGTAAGTCACCAAGGGGAGGGGCTGGTTTCTCCCAGACCTCACTCATTAAGTAATAAACTTCATCTGGGCTTACCAATAACATGGACAGATCTATTGTATGACCCTTTTTAGGCTATTTGGGAATCTGCTAACATTAAGAATGAGATTGTAGTTTAATAGTTATTCAGAACGTATTGGGATTTGGATAAGTATAGGGACAGAGAGAGATATGTTGGAATGTCACAGGCAGGGTCGTAAAACAGTTCGGCCCCTGAGGGGGGGACTGGGTCATCTTTACCCTAACCAGCATCTACCCCCACTTCCTGTCATCTGATGTGGAGAGAGAGGACTCTATTGTCCTTAGTCATTATAACTTAATAAAATAAGTTTTCTCGTGATATGCTTATAGCAAGACAGCAACACATCGTCCCACTCTGGAGAAAAGGAAGACTTGTGCTTGACCTGTTTGTCCTGAGGAGAAAAAGGAGTTCATCTTCTTTGGAGGAGGGGGAAGAGGAAGCGAATAGTCAGTCAAACAGATAGGCATTATTCAGTTTAATCTTGTCTTGTGGTTGAGAGGTGAGAGGTCAGAGGACGGGTATAGGAAGCAGAGACTCGTGATGGAGACATAAGGGCATGTGATCCTACAACTCATAAATCATCTTTTTTTTTAATTCAGACTATTGTGTGCTTTTATATCTTGATACAAAAATCAAATAAAACCTGCATGTATAAAAGTTGAAATTCACATCTTGTAAGACTAATATTCTGGATGTGTACATATGAACTAACCTGCTCCACTGACAACATTTGCAGGTCACAGGACTGTTCCCCGTCGAGATCCTCTTTTGTTTGGCTGAAGAGCTTTTGGAGGGGAGTGGCAGTGTCGGCCACTGGAGGTCGATGTGAGAGGTTTGAGTTCAGTTGGAAGTGGTCCTTTCTGTCCTCAACAGGCTCGACCTGATTTGGAGCCAACTGGAGGCTATATACTTTGGGGACCTTCCTGTCTGTTGAAAGCAATACAGATGTCACTTAAATTTTGAATTTACTTTCAAGTGGTGTTTATGTAATAAAAGGTATGTCTAATAGAAATTCAAGTCCAACAGTTTCAGCATACAATTATTAGGGCTGTAACGATACACCAAACTCACGATTCGATTTGTATCACGATTTTTGACTCACGGTTCGATACAAACCTCGATTTTTTTTTTTCTAAATTAAACATTTTATTTATGTAACATTTCAATAACTTATGTATATGATATTTGTCTGATAGTATCAGAGGTGCAGTATTGTGGAATGCATGTCTACCTGATGGTCTGTTAACTGCACAGATCCCTCACTCAACTTAATACAGAGAAATGTCCCACAAAGCAACGTTACAGAACCAAACTAAGGCAACGTAGTAACTGTAACTGTCTTTGGCAAATACCGCAGCTGTACGTGGAGAAGCGTCCTTCCTCCCGCCCTTCCTACAGACTCCTCATCACATTTCTGCCCAATAAACGGCATCTGTCACCGGCAAAAAAAACTTTAACTCACCAAGTGTTTATGATGAAAGAAAATCTCTGCGACGGTCAGCCCTCCGGACCGAGACTTCAGTGAACTTTACCCCGGAAGACAGCCTCCGTCGGGTTTTGATTGACAGGGGAGACACCGGGGTAACCCCTTGCAAACACACATACGTCATCATCATGACGTGTACCGTCACATCTCTTTAGGAGCCGCAGCGCCGGCTTTCTGTGTGATTACGCAGCGGTTCGTCTTTACAGCGGTGTTCCGCTCTGTGTGAACGAACAACGGCGGAGAATTGGCAAACGACCGCTGCAGTGTTAATTTGGTTACAGCTCATAGGGCTGATCTGGACTGGAAGTTGTGTCGTGATTCTGCCTTCTCACAGCGCGAGACAGGTTCGTGGATCAGAGTGTCGCGATTTCGGCTTCGATACGTGTATCGTTACAGCCCTAACAATTATTGTGTTATGTGACTCAGACACTCCAAAACACCCAAAACAGGCTCACCTGCGGCCTTTAATTTAGTCACTAACACAGTAAGATGAGACGGACGAGGAGGAGTTGGCAATAGAGGAATATCACCATGTGTGCAGCTCTAAATCCTTAAGACACCCTACATCACCATTCAACCCCTTGGCCTTACAGTACTTCCATCTCATCAGTTTCCTGGACAAACTACACAACATCTTGGCTCCAGCCAAGCAGATGAATGGCTCAGAGCAGCCCAGGAACTTTGACATCTGGGACACACAAGTTTCCACTGAGTTGCTCTTGTCCTCAACTGGTTCAGTGAACCTACTGATTATCTATGTTTGTCATCATCCTGTAGTATATGACAAAGAACACAAAATTATGAAGACAATATGACAAAGGTGACTTGGGAGGAGTGACCTCGACTGCACCCTGCACAGAGAGACTGCTGTAAATGTAGGAGTTACCCGACGGGGAACTGAAGGTGTTTTCTCCATTTAAGCTGTCTTTAAATCACCAGACAACTTTGATAAAAAAAAAAAAAACTATTTTATTTTGCAGAACATGTGAGCTGATCTATTGCTGCTTTGATCAGTTACGCTGTAACTTTGAGGTTTTAATGTATTAATGCATTATTACTAACTGGACTGGAGCAGCAGGATAGTCAACTGAGATGACCTGGCTGATGCAACTTCTCTACCTGTCAGTGCTGCGACCCCAAAGATCCCTGAGACCCTCTTGGAGCTCTGCGAGCTGGGGTTGTTTTTCTACCAGTACCTACCCTGCTTGTCCGCGGTAAGTTTCATTTTAATGTGATAATACACCAATAATTGCACATTAAAGCACACTATGGAGAGTATTCACACATCCATGTAGTTTATTCCAGCGTTCCAGCAGAGGCGTCACTAGGTTTTAAGGACAGGGGAGGCTTAGCCCCCAAGAGATGCACAGGATGTGAGCAAACGTACCGTGCAAGCACAAAATTTCTCAAAAAGCTAACAAAGACTGAGGAATTATTTATTGTTATTATTTTGAAGTCGCACAGATTACATTTTGGGCACATATGTGACTAAAATGGTTGTAATTTCAAGCCCAGAAAAATATTATTTAATTACTTGAATTAAAGTAATATTAGTCTTATCTGGTGCACCTTGACTGAAATGTTTCATATTTCATATTCATATTGAGTTCCATAAAATTCCAAGACTGTCTGCATCACAAACGACTCTATCCTGTGAAATCCTTTAGACTCACCCTTCCAGTAGCGGTCTCTCCCCTCTCACTCCCTGTGCTCCTCTGCCCTGACTCCTACAGGTCAATAGGGGTGGTGGAGTGATTGTCATTAGTGTATTATTGTTATTATCATCCACTGATGATAATCATACGTGAATGAGCTCAGCTCCTGTTTCACGGTGTGCATACATGCGTAAAGTGAGAAACACAGCTGATGCTGTGGAAGGAAGTCACCCAAAGATAGTATATGATAAAAAGAGTGCACACTTAACTCTATAAACAACCAGGGCCTTCACAATGCAGTTCAGACTAACTAGCTAGCTAAGTAGCGGCGTTCTTTTAGAGGTAGAATGTAACTTTTGACCGCGAAACAAAGGTGAGACGTGCGCAGAGATTGTTTATAGTCAGTGTTGGTCACATTACTTTTAAATAGTAATTAGTTATAGTTACTAGTTACTTCTCCCAAAAAGTAACTGAGTAAGTAACGGAATTACTCCAATATAAAAGGGGCGGCTGGTATATATGGGCTAACAGGGCTAAGCCCTCCCTACCTTTTACAGCAAAAATGAAAAAATATTATTAAAAACCTTAGAACACATTGTTTTAAACTTTGATTGAACCTAAAACAGCAGCAGCACCAAAAAGTGGCAGAAAAAACCCAGGATATATGAGATATATTGTTTTTTTTCCTGTGAATGGGCTAAATGTACTCAGCCCAAGCACAGTAGCAAGCTTCCATTCACTTTTGATTGACAGGTGTCGTGACACGCCCCCATTTGGGCTAAATTCATTCAGCCCAAATTCAGTAGCGTAAACTTCCATTGACGTTTGATTGACAGGTGCCCTGACATGCCCCCTTCATGTGCTGCCCATTTGGGCTAAATTAATTCAGCCCAAGGCTGACCTTCGACCTATCACAGCGCGGTAGCAACAGTACAGTGACCTTCGACCTATCACAGCGCAGTTCGAGTTGTAAAAAATGGCAGCGCTTTGTACTGCCTACTTCCGGGTTATTGAGCTCGGATTAGATTAGGAATATCAACCTCTTTTGAATTGTCAACTGTCTATATTGTATCAGAGGCCCTTTGTGATGCTTACACTGGTCTTCATTTGTACGTGCACAGCGTAATTATCTGTATTTTATCTTGATTGTTAGAGCCAATTTTCAAGCATTGCCTGCTAGTTAGTTAGCTAGTGCGACTTCGCCAGCTGTAAAGGTAACGTAATAGTCCGGTAATGAATCGCTAGCAACTTTTATATTAAAGATGTTTGGTAACTAACAAGCAGGATTTACATGTATTACTAAGGGGTTTTATTTATTTTGGCTTTTATCTGCTGAATCTGACCGTGTCAGCCATCGTTAGTCGGTTATGTGTGTGATATAGGACTCGTTCTAGCTGCTAGAACTAGTAGAAATAAGGGGGCGTTTGTGATAAATATTTCATTTAATGTCATTGAATTTTGGGACATACTACCTTTTTATTATGTGATGTGTTGTTGGCTGCATTTAATTTGTTTGTGCTGTTCCGTGTTGAATTTAACATGGTTACTTTCATTACTTCATGTAGGCTACTGTGCTTTATTTTGAGCGGCGGCTGCTGCTGGTGGTCACTGCGGCTGACGGTGGTGTTCACTGCGGCTGACGGTGGTGGTCACTGCGGCTGACAGTGGTGTTCACTGCGGCTGACGATGGTGTTCACTGCGGCTGACGATGGTGTTCACGGCGGCTGACGGTGGTGGTCACGGCGGCTGACGGTGGTGGTCACTGCGGCTGACGATGGTGTTCACGGCGGCTGACGGTGGTGGTCACGGCGGGACGATGGCGGCGGTGGCAGCTGCTAATGGTCTGCAAATTGGCTGCCAATTTGGTCCTTCTCCTAACTTTTTTTTTTTTTTTTTTTTTCATTTGGTTCTTCATGCTTGCGATGTCATGGATCACCTGCCCCTGGTTTTTGTTTTTCTTGTTCACACACACAAACACACATTCGTGTTGTCTGTCATTGTTTAATAAAAAATGCTATGCTAATATGCTTTGGCAATGTTGTGAACCAGAGAGAGAGAGATTTTCGGCATTAGGCCATTCTTATATGTCTCCCCAGTGTTGCCATAGAGCACTTCCTAAGAAATAAGCAAGTAATTTCCCCCTGGGATTACTAAAGTATTTCTGATTCTGCTTGTGATTCTATAACCAAACATACACTGTTGTTGCTGCAACTTGATGTAGTGCTGCTGTGTGAAGTATTGATAAATGCAATGCATTCGTTAGCCCACCCACCCAAAATCACCACCAGCCGTCACTGAGAAAACGTCTTTCTGCATGGTGGACCGGCACCTGCTCTCCCTGGTATTTAGCCAATGAAGGAGTCTGGGTCAGCTGTTGATAGCGGGAGCATGTTCTCAACAACATACCTGCCTATCATTGCATTCAGCTCAGTCTGTGTCACAAGTTTTAGTGAAGCTGGAGCAGAAACATCCAGCTTTAGCTCCTCAGACGGCTCCGTGTCCTTCTGTGTTAGCGGAGCTCACGTTAGCCACACCTGGCCTGCTATCATCATCAACAGTGTCAACAACGGAGTTTTGGGCCACTAGTGTTGTAGAAGCGCGTGCAGTTGAGAGATGCTTCATTTGATTAGAGTTGCTTAAAACGGACGTGGACAAAGGAGATTAAAGTGGTGTCTGTACTTCCACTTTGAAAACGTTAACTTTCCCTCTGGACTCGCCATTTCTGCAGCTCACCTCTGCTAGTTTGTGTGAGCGAGGCTGTGTGGTTTGTCACTCTCTCACTCTATCTTAGAGAGCCAATCATCACCTCTGCGGTTGTTCCGCCCCTCCCTCCTCCCAAAATAAAGCAGCCCTGCTGCTCCGGTGGCTGAGAGCCGAGTCGGATGACAACAGCTTCAATGAGAAACTTCAATTTGTAACGCGCCACATTTTGTAGTCGGTAACGGTAACGGCGTTGTAACGATGGGAAAAGTAATTAATTAGATTACTCCGTTACTGAAAAAATAACGCCGTTAGTAACGCTGTTATGCTTAAATGCCGTTACTCCCAACACTGTTTATAGTGTGCAAGATAGGTTTTACCTGTCAAACAGGGAGCACTTGGTTCATTAATTACATGGGACTTTCTGCTGCTTGCTGGGGGCTGGAGCTAACTAATTGTTACTACCAGCAGTGATGAATACTTAAAAAACTTTCTTATATCCATTCTTCTTCCTTCACGTTCTTCTCCTCATGCTGTTCTAGTCACTCTAGCTGTGTCTCAATTCAGGGTCTGCACACTTCGAGTGCGCATTTGAAGTACAATTACGTCGTTATACCGCGGCGAAGGGTGTCCCAATTCGAAGTGTTCTTATAATGCACCCCACAAATGCGCACTCCTTTCACCTGTTTTTTAAGTGTGCACCGCCACCACACTTCGTGGTCTCACATATCCCAAGATTCATCGCGCGCCCGAAGAGAAGAAATAAATAAATAAATAATGGCGACCTCAAGTGGCGCAGATCTCGCATTTAAATGTAAGTATTGGGTTTATACTCGGTTTTTACTCATTTGAACATCCAACGCCAGATATGTTAAACTTCAAGGGACATTAAAACCTCCACATTTCAGTTAAAATACGTTGGTAATGCTCAGCTTGATCCCTTTGGAAGTAAAGCCTTAAAAGCCTTCACTTTCAAACGTAAGACTTTCAGAGGTCAGAGGTTGACTTGTATTTTAGATCTTTTTGTGACTGTGGAGGTGTTATAGACTATTTTTACTTCATGTACATAAATGGACCTAGATGAACAGATTCAGATCAGGCTGCTTTATTTCCAGACTGTAAAGCTGTAAAGTCTAGTTAAACGTTACAATTGAATAAGTTAATGATTATCCTTATGATGATTATATATTTTTTGCTGTATTAGATCTCTTTTGTCTGTTGACGTAACACAAAACGTCTTTTACATTTCATTGTGTTTTAGGGAGCAAACAGAGAGCTTCATCACTGTCCGAGGTCAGAACAACATTAGTTCACTGGGCTAAACATTCCGCCGGCTGGATGGAAGGCAATAAAAAATAAAAAATAATAAATAGCCGATTTGTCAGTCCTGCTGTCACAAATCTCTGCATCCCTGTGTTAATGTGATCTTGTGTTGACCTTTTCTCTTGTTTCTCTCTGTGTTCAGAACAGTTCTGGAAACAACGGGCCTGCAGGGGAAGGTCAAGCCCAGCAGGCCAGAAACAAGTGGGACCATTTAAAGAATAAGTACAAAGTAGCTGCAGGTTTGAATGATGATGTGGAAACTAAATTATATTTGTTTTACCCATGCAAGTTAATAAATACTTTGCTGACGTGATTGATTTCCACTGCCTCAGGATTGCTAATATCCAGGGACAGCAGAGGGTCAGTGGGAGGCCCAGCGCTGCTACTGGGTCCTGGTTTGTCCTCATGGATGAGGTGTTAGGACAGAGGCCTGGATGGTGTCAGTGGGACATCATCTGGGTCGGTACTCAGGGTGTTTTGGGGTCCAGTCTCCTCTGTCCACCACATCGTCCATCAACTGGGCCTGCAGTTCCTACTCCATCCAGGGCTGCAATGTCACTAAGAATGTTTTAAGAAAGAGGCAATTTCATTATATAATTATAATGATAATAAATCATTACAACAAACAAAACTATCTACCAATCATTTTAAATTGGAATAACGCCTTTAAAATTAAAATAAAACCATATGTGGCGATCAGCAGTTTATATGTCAGCATTAACGTAATGTATCGGTATGTTAATGACCCCAAACTGTCAGCTAGCTAATAATGATAATATTGATAACATTACTGTGGGATCAATAACAGGTTTTACCTCTCCACGGTCCTCTCAGCTGAAGCCCCCCTAAAATATGCCTAATGACGCCATTGCGTTCCAGGAATGTAGATACTTTAACACTGAAAATTCTATTGAGATTCTTGTAGTGTTTTCCACTGAGCACATCAGTGTTAAATTATTTTTTATTAAAGTTTATCCATTTGATGTGTGTGTGTGTGAGAGAGAGAGAGAGAAAGAGAGAGAGAGAGAGAGAGAGAGAGTTAGGTCAGGCATTGTGTAGGTTAATCTTTGAGGGAGCTGGGGTGTCGAAAGTATTTATTTTTAGATTTATTTCATCTTATTTTGTTCTGACATGATTTATTAAGAAAAAGGAACTGTCAGTCTCTCATCTCATCCTCCTGAGATCACATTCCAGCTTCTTTTTTTTTAACATAAGAGCAAATTCACTGTACTATGAATTTTCTACCATTTTTCACTTGTCATGGTGTATCTGATTTCGCCTAGTGGTGTTGTTCCAGGACCATCATTGCAACCCTCCTATCACGTTGTTGTGATGTCATAGCTTTGTGTTTTGTGTTAGTGCTTCTTCTGGGACATCATAGTAAATGTTGTTCCCGAACCATCATTTTATCTTGAAATGATGAGACAGTGATGAAAATATATAAAACATCTGGAGTGAGATATTAAGGCTGAGTGGCTTAAGTAGGACGCTTTTAATATATCAATTCATTGTTTTCCATTTCTTTACAATTTTCTGTCCCACTTCCACAGTGACTGAGCTTCATAACAGACCCATAAACATGCACAAATTTATACATCTGGTGTAAAAAAATTTAGCAATCTTCTGTTTTCTGTTGGCACACAAAGAGTTTTAATCTTTAACCTAACATAAACCTTGCTTAAAACGAGCAATTTGCCAGCTGTTTATGTAATAAATTAACAAAATAAACTGAGGAAATGTCAAGAAATGAAACATTCTTACTTCTTACTAAAATGCAACACTATAGCTTCTGAACTCAACATAAAAACGAGATAAAGCTCATCAACACAGTCTTGGTTTGTCTTTTCATAGTCACCTCTAGTTTAGTTGAAATAAATCCTTAATTCACTGAGTAAGCTGTGAAAATATTCCAGCTCCACATGTTGTTTCCACCTGCTCCTGATCTCTGGCTGTCTGATGTTTTTCTGCCGCTGTACACCTCTCTGGTCCCTGCCTGCTGTGTCTTATTATCCAGGAAGTCATTGAGGTCAGAGCTGCTGTAGATCACTTCTGTACTGCAAACTGACCTCAGTTGGTCGTGGAGGCTGTCAGTGTCCAGCTAGATTCACTCTCACCTCATTCTGTCAGCCCAGTTGAGCTGGGCTTCATTACCACTGGGCTGGGTTTCATTGTCTGCGGTGATCTGAGGTCTTGGTTCAGATAGTTTCTGGGGTTACTGGCTCCATGACTACCTCCGCCAAGAGCCACTTAGCTAATGCTAGCTAGCAAATAGCAGTAGTTGTCTGGTACTCTGGTGATATGCTACTCCCTCTGTTTTTGGAGCCATCTTTTAAATCTAGCCGTATTCTAGAAATCACACCTCCTTACCTTTTGTTATGTTAATATTGCTACCTAACAACTTTGAACTGCCACATCCAGCCTTTACTTTTTTCAGAGGGCACAGTCATTAAATAACCGTCAAACAAGCTTGGCTCATAAATCTTCACTAACCTAGCTATAGCACAGTAAACAATCAGTCTAATACCGTGTTAAATAAGTATTAGCTCCAGTATATTTAATGCCTCATGATGAAAACAGTACTGAAAGACTGAAATGTTGAATACTGATCAATATTCATAAAACACTGACCATGTTATCAAACACAAATTGATTAAACTGAATTATTGAGAACCAATTAACAACAAAATGTTCAACGTTTGTTCCATGCTAACATGCAAGCCAACCATAACTGCTGAGTAAATCCCCTCTTTGAAGATAGCAAATAGCTCACATCATGTTCGCTCATGCATGCATAAAGACAGTTGTTCAGGAAGAATGTTGTAACTGACCCTGTGAACTCGTAACTGGGCAAGATTCTAAAAGGGATCATTCAAGTATATTTGAATTCACTGTAAAATGTAATTAGTGAACTGTGTGAGTTGTTGCTTAGAATCTCCCTCAACACATCTAATTCTATAGATGTCACATTTTCTCAGCTCTTTTTTCATCTCATGTATTCTTGTGATCTTATTTAATCACTTCTGTAAATTTGAACATTCCATCCTGAGGTTATGGACCCAGAAACACGATGTCCTACTGTGTAGTGTCATTAAAGACAAAACCTGGGGGTACTTCATTAAATGAAGAATCATGACCGCTGTGCTCTAACACAGATCAGAGAATATATGCTTTTAGCTGTCACTTAAACAGAGCATGACATTTGTCAAGCGTAGAATTGATCGGATATGCCCTCTGTCTAATTTGTCTTTGTCCCTTGTTGTGCCACCATCTTTATTAATTTTTAGCTTTTAGCTATCAGACTGAATTGCTATATTTTTTTTAGACTCACATCATATTTGTTTCAGCTGTTTTCTGAAACCAATCAGCAGTGATTGACAAGTCTGTCCCGCCTACATTATTTCAGTCAACACACAAGCATGTCAGTCAAAGAAATATGCTAATTTAAGAGTTCTCATTTCTGGATCTTGCACAGAAGATGATGTCCTTTTTAATCCTGTCTACAAAGCTTCAATTGCCTAAGTGTCAGGGCCGGTGAGGCCAGGAAGGGTTGTGGACCCAGAAGCAGACTCGGGAGCAAATGATAGTTAGGATATTTTATTAACAGGTCAAAAACACAGGCAGTACAGGCCAGGCACAGGCACAGGCCGCAGGGAAAAAATCAAAATAGGTCAAAAACTCCTAGCAAAAGTACAGGTGGGGCTCAGGCGAAAATCCGGGGTCAGACAAGTGACGTGGTCAATAAACAGGCAGGCAGAGTTAGGCACAGCAGAGGTATAGTCAGGGTTGAGGCAAAATCCAGGAGTCAAAAACAGGCAGAGGTCAGTACACGGGCAGCAGAACAAAAGGGCTTGGCAAGACTCACGTGATTGATCAGAAACAGGTTGGCAACGGATAGGCAGACAGGGCAAAGGCATCCAAGATTATCAGGCAAAGTCTTAGTCAAAAACAAGCTTGGGTCCGAAAGTTCAAAGAAAAATCCACAAAACAGCAACTCTTAGACAGGAAACTCCTTGGAACAGACGCAATAATCTGGTGGAGACTGTCAGTCCTGGTGTGTCTTTAAAGCCAAGGCTGACGAGGAGAGTAGGATCAGGTGTGGAGCAGCAGGCAACTCAGAATTGGGTGGTCTCACTTGTCATTCATCCAGGGGGCAGGGCAGAGGGGAAAACACGGCGTGGATCACACAGGTCAGCCAGGTCACCTAATCTGATGTAATTGCTCCATGTGCTTCAGTAATGATCTGGTGTCACTTGTGCATTTTAAAATCAAAGGTTTTCCTCCCTTGTCATGCAACAACGTGGGACAACTACTAAATGGAAGTTTTAATCATTTAAACTGAACTATTTCAAATGTAAATAATACATGTCGTGTCTGTTTTTGTTCTGTGATCAAATAGCCATTATTGAAGGAAAGAAGAAAAGAAAGCAAGTCACACAAGTTGTTTTTCTCTACTTCAGTGGCTTTTAGGGGGAAAAGTTGTTAAAAATGTTTCCTCTTCTTTTGAAAATTACAACATGCCCTCTGAACACCCAGTAAGAATATTTTCAAAGATATGTAGTATGTTTCTTTCTTCAATAGTGACTTTCTTAAATCAATTTACAGCCCACCCAAGGGTGTAGGTTTGGTTTGTAAAGTGGTGGGGACATAAATTTGCCATGTGGTCAGTGGATCCAATTTTTTTTACAATATAGTAAGATCTGTCGCTAGAAAACTGTGAATGAATAATGCATCGTAAATAAATAAATGTTCTTCATTAAAATACAGAAAGAATAATAATGTGAATCTCTATGTTATTGAATGGGTAAAATTACATTATTCATTCACAAAGAAAATGTGTGGCCTAAAAGGTTGGATTTTTCCTTATTTGTTTAAAGGGACACTTCACCGATTTGCATTAAGCTTTGTATCTTCAGGAAAACAGTCGTGTTTTTGAATGGTCGTGCATCATTCCCTCAGTTTGCCCTGAGACGGGAGAACTAGAGATTTCAGTGTTGGACTTCCTGCTTTCAATGATGTAAAAATCGTCATTTTACGTCATTGAAAGCAGGAAGTCCTATATCTGTGTCGAGGTCGTAAGACTACAAACGCTTCACTCATTTTTCCAAGGGTGGGGGCTAGAGGTGGGACCCACTCACGCTACAGACCTATCACAGACCAATGGGCGGGACTTCACTTGCAGAAACGAAAATACATAGCCGCCATCTTTGTTGGACGCTAAGCGAACAGACGCTGTAGAGCCAGGTTTGACCCACGATGGCGGACGGTATGCAATATGATATTTCAGACAACGAAGAGAGTGATGCTCGAGTCAGATGTTAGCGGCTACCTGTATGAGCCACAATACAGCGACGAGCAGCTGAGGGAGATGGAGGCGGCAGGTCTTCTGCCTCGGCTGCGGCGGCTGCTGCAGCCGAGGCAGAAGACCTGCCTGTCCCGGACGAGGAGCCCGGACTGGCTCGAGCAGGGGCGGACCGGTGGTACCGGTGCTCTCGCTGTGCGCCTATGGACACCGAACTGGACTCTGTCTGCTGCAGTAAATTCCAGAGATGCCAGTTTCTTCGCGACGAAATATCTACAGCGGACGGAGATATGTGTGGTGTGCCGGATTAGTGGGAGTGGCTTGCAGAGCTATGCATTGTGGTGCATTGTGGGAGTTGTTGTCTTTCATACAAATGCGCCCTAAAGTCACTTTCTGCCTTTTCTCAGTCAAATAAGCACAAAATTCAAAAATGATGTTACATTTTTACTACAAATATGACCCTCTTTCAATAAAGATCAATATTCCCACCGGTGAAATGCTTCTTTAATTTAAACTTTAATATCAATTTCCAAAACGTGATTTTTTAAATTCCTCTTTTAGTCAACTTGAGCATGGGGTTAACTTACTTATTCTTGCCACTGTAGTTGAAATCCTTACCTAGTCATCTCTTTCTCCTCTCTCCTGTCCTACGCTAAGGTGCTCAATCTCAGGTGGTTCAACAACTCTATCTCTTGCAGCCTGTAGTATGGACAGCCATTATGTAATCATTGCCAAATTAGCCTATAACATTACAACTCACAGTTGAAGTCCTTACCTGGTCACCTTTTTCTCCCTCTCTCTCATTCTGTTTCGCTCTCTCAGCGCTATCTGATGCCTGTAGTATGAAAAGCACTTAATATCACAATACAGGCCTACGCAATTTATAGGTTACATTTATAGTCTTCATCTTTGTGAATTTGAAAGATATTATTGATGGAAGATGAATCTACAGTGTAATAAGACAAATTAGAGCGCTGTGTTGGCTAGCTTACCTGTTCAGTGCTACTATGCTCTCTCCCTGTCTGATCTATAGTGCTGCTACTTTCCCTCTTTCTCTTCTTGCCTGACGTCTGTGTACAGCAAAACAAACTGAAATCATCTGGAATTCATAGGCTATGCATTTGCAATGCAAATTTCGAAAATAACAAGCTTACATTTTCTCCATCACTGCCAACTGTCTAGACTGCCTACTTACATTCAAGAAATAAGACCTTATATCTTTTGTCCCAGTGTCCACGATGCTAGTAGCTAATCCATCTGCTTCTACCTGCTGAAATAACGTAATATTGCAAGTTAAGAAGTGACCAGAAATAACGAACACATTTAAGTAGGGCATATAGCATCTCCATCTAGCCTACGTTACAGTTGTTTTTCCACTAAAATAGATTAGTTCTAGGTCGAGAAAATCCTTAGATCTTTGCAGGAAACATTGGAAATGTTCATATATACCTCTCCTCTCCTGAACAACGGTCACAGTAGAGCTGTCTCCACTCTCTAACTCATGCGTTCTGTTCCGTATTTCCTTTCAAATTATTGCGCTTTGGCAAACAAACAAACATCCACGACACATAGGCGGGACCAAAGAGGAAAAGCACCAATCACTACCAGAAGCGCTGTCTCCCCTGCGAGGGGATAGGCTATCAAAATACTCTCTGGGAGACTGTTTGTGAAGCGGTGGGGAAAGGCTATAGCGTAGGGTACAGTAGGCTATTTTATGTAAACGCGACTTGTGAAAAAGTGGTGAGGACAATTCTGCGTCATTCCAAAAGTGGTATGGACATGTCCATACCGTCGATACCATAAATTACGCCCATGAGCCCACCCCATGTGGGCATATTATTCTGTAACATGTATGCCCACTCTATGTTAGCATAGTACAAAGTAGCACTCATTAAAATAGTTGGACTGCTGCTGTCCCACCATCACTTATTGGTGATGTCAGTAATGTCAGCATTTAGAAATGCTAGTTCCTTATTCAGAGCTGAGCCCACAGGTTGTTAATATAGCTGCCAGTTTCTGCCTGCCAAATCCTGGTTTACGAATAATAACCTGTGTATGATTAGCACACAAGCAAGTTTCCTGCTGTGCGATCTCCATCTACTGCCAGTGGTTTTGTCTATCATCCGATTGTTTTACATGGGGGTGTAGCATGTAATCAGAAGCATGACAGCCTGAATTTATGAATTTAGCATATTGAGATCCCAAGCCAGCAACAAACATAAACACACATAGGTATTCAATTATGAATGTCTTTTTTAAATATAAGGCCTTAAGTGCACAAACACACCTCTCATCTATATTGACACTCAGTTCCATTTGAGGCAGCCCAGTGGAGCTGAAAAGAGGTCAATGTTTCTATCAAGTTGCGTCCTGACCTTGTGTGTGTATGTGTGACCATTTAACACTTAAAGAATCAATAAGTGGGTGAAATAATAAGTAGGTGCCCCTTTTCTCTGTCTGCATCTTCATCTGTTGATTTCCCCAGTGAGTGACTACAGGCAGATGAAGAGGATGTGCATCACTAGTCACCTTCTCTGAAGCCAATTGCCAGCTTAACCACCCTGTAACTGCATTCTCAATACTGATCAATATCAAGTGCTGCACTATCACGCGTGGTTTGAAACACAGAGAGCATGTGTACATTTTTAGGGACAAAGAAGACACAGAGATTGAAGATAAATTGAACAAACAATCAGTGCGTTTACATGACACTCAAGAAAACCGAATTACTGAGTTGGTCCAACTATGATCGGATCTTTAAGATGCATGTATACACCTTAGTCTGACTAAAATCGGACCGGATCGGATTTCTCATAGTCGAATTAAAGCACCCAGATTGTTCGATTGATAGTCGCATTACTCCTGCATGTATACGTTCCAGCGGATCGGATCGGATTTTGCGTTCTGCACAGACGCGAGATTATTCCCTGGGGCCGTGAGCCGGAAGTAGACGGACAGCGGCGGCGGCGTCTTTCCTCCGAAATCACCGCAAGAAAGAGCGCCATTTTGCCCTTAGTTTGTGTAGTTATCATGTACACCTTATACAAAGTGTACAAAGATGTAGCTTTGTCTCGCTCTTCGTACGCATCTTTCTTGAATGCCGAGGCAGCTGGTGACGTAAAGAGGTCAGCCAGAGGTGTTTCTGTTACCACTAGTTGAAATGGGCACAGCGCCACCTAGCGTACCGGGGTATGACATGCTCCGGCCCAATAATCCGATTTTCTCACCAGCATGTATATACTCGGATAATTGCAGTTGTCTGACTGAGTGGCATAGTCGAACTATGGTTGTAATCCGACTAAGCTGTGCATGTAAACGCACTGAATGTTGATCGTGACAGAAAAGATTGTTTAAGCCTCTTCAGTCTGTGTTCATCAGGGTGTTTGTGAGAGGTACACTGGACATTATTTGCTGCAGCAATGCAGTGGTCGAGTGGAGAGTTGCTCTGAGAGCAGCCATCTCACCCCGCTCATTAGTGGGAGTAATGAATCGCTGACTATAGATCAGTGTCAAGGGGCTACTCCACTGTGCCCACTGAATCAGTTTGCATTGTAGTTGTGCATTTTTCACGGATGTATTTGTGTTTGCGTCTGTCAATATTTGAGCATGTCAGCATTTGTTTGAGTTGACAAATGTGTGTGTGTGTGTGTGTGTGTGTGTGTGTGTGTGTGTGTGTGTGTGTGTGTGTGTGTGTGTGCTCTCTTGCTTTTTGTGTTTTGGCACCTATTTGATTGTATAAAAGCAAAAATACAAAAAATATAACAACTTTCACATGATCCCCTCTGTAAACAGTGTTTGCATATTCTGAAATAAACAATAAGCATTATCCTGAAAGGGAGCTTCTTTTTTCTTTCCTACACCCAAATGTGTGTTGTAGTTTTTATGAGCTTGATTCTTCGTTCATGACTTGTCTTCCCTTGCTGCATAATTTTTTGCCATAAAGCCCTGATCTGTCTGATTTGGATTGGGGTTATGGTTTAAGGGCTGAAACTATCTACTGTCACAATATGCTGATATTTATGATAATCATGTAATTTAATATATGTTAATATTGTGTAAATAATCCGGTGCTTGAATAATTTTCTTTGCTTTTAATAATATATTCGGTCAGGGACGTGCACATTCTTATAGAGGGGCAGGGGCTCAAAGTCAGAAAAGGGCAGTATGTGCTCACGCACAGCGCGTGCCAAAAAATTTTTCTGGCCTTAATAACATAATATGTAGATTAATTAATGTAAAATTAATAAACAAAGTACTTATAGAAAGCTAACTTCTTAGCTGTGTATCCTGTGTAGCTGTGAGTGCAATTGCCATTTCTTTTTTGTCAACAAATTACTGTCAACATGAGTTTATTCACATCATCATAATATTGAGGTTTGGAAGACATGCAGTTCAGCTGCAATTCTTAAAAAGCAATAAAACACTGGTTAATTATTAGGCTATTTACTGGCGGGCAGGTGCAAACTAGAAATACAGGCAACACATCTAAAAATGGGAATATGAATATCCCTGAATATGACTCATATTTAAGCACGTTGAATAAGTGGAAGGCGACTTTATAGCCCCAACAAGAAAGTTATGTTAATGGATTTATAACTCACAAAGGTTCAAGTCGCTCCACTGTCACATCTCATCTACGTGCGTGGTGGACATGGGCGTAACCACGCATTCTTTGGGGGGGTCGTGTCCCCCCCAATATTGAGAAAATGGCAATCTGTCCCCCCCAATATACAGTAGAAAATATGTTAATTATGCACTCTTTTATAAACCCTGTGAACAGATCTGTCTCGTTATTTCTTATTTATTTTCAATTTATTTCCATTTTTAAGGAAAACATAAGTGTGTGAACCCCCAATTGTAAACTTGGTTGCACCCATCCTAAGGTATTAAACCGTTTGCCCGCCCTCGCGGTGTAACAGCATACTGAAATGGAGCGCACCTCAGTACGCTGAGTAGCTCCCCCATACATGAAAACCCATTGGTCAAGTTAGAGTGATTGACAGCCATCAAGCCAATCATAGCCATTTGACCAAACCCACTAGTCCCGGCCACCCGGGAACTTAAACAATTACATGCTAACACAGAGCTGCAGTCACTCCCTGGCAGACAGCGAACAGAGTGGAGGTATGAAACGGTTGTTTAACTGGTTAATAATGTAGAATTTTGTCTGTAAATAACTCTGTCTTGCGTTGTGGCATGTTAGCTAATATTAAGCAAGCCAGGTGGCAAACAATTAGGCCAAGCCAGGTAAGCCAGGTAAAGTTAATGGTAACTGACAGATAGTTTTCTAGAAACATCCACTGATTTTGATATTACTCAACATGATCATGAATGCCAAAAAGGAAGAGGCAGCAGAAGATTGACTTCTTTTTCAAGTCAAATTGTCATGTAAGTGGAGTTATGTGACAGGAGTACATTCATATTCTTGCATTAATGCCATGTAGGTGTTCATTTACGTAATTTAAAGCTATTTGTTGGAGCTTAAAACTTCTTTTCAATGAAGAAAATCTCCTACATCAACTCATCCCTGTTACTGCTCTCATTTGTTACACATTCAGCCCCTTCAGGTAATGTCCAGATAAGTTCAGAATAGCAGTGCATGTGTGAAAGTGGCTACACTACTGTACATTGTACACTGTTATTTATGCATTTACTATATAGCTAAAGCACATAAACTAGTAACACAAGCAGAAAAATCAAAGTATCAAATTAAAATGATCATCAAGGTCAGCCATTGTTCTTCTGGTAAAATAATGATATCTGGTTACAATGTAGGCAGCACAGAGACACAGGGAGAGGGAGAGGCACAGTGAAAGCAGTGGCCAGGCAGGGACATGCTCTGGGGATACAGATGATCAGGTGAGAAATTTGAATGAGAACTTAAACAGCTTGATAACATTAGTTTTAACCTAGGCCTACATGTCAGCAGTAAATAAAACTAGACAATTCCCCGCCGGGGAATCGCGCGAGTGGGCTGTGCGCTTGTCCTGTGACGAAAAAGCAAACATGGTATCAGCAAAATTTCTTCACCATCCAGCCGGAAAGGCCTTAAAGAAAGAAATTTCGAAATTTTGCAAAGACAAAATTTCGAAAAGTTTGTTTGAGTCTCTAATCGTTAAAAAACTACACATCATAGGAAAAAATTTGAAGACACCTCAAATACACAGGACTTGTGCCTACATTTTAAAGTTTGAATGGTGTTTCTAGGTCAATGTATGCCAGAGCAGGAGATGTTGGAAAAACGTTGAAGATTTGCGACTTTTTTGACCTCGTCCCATTCATTCCTTATGGGAAATGTTTGGCAGTTTTTCGCGTCTTACGACGCGAAAAATTAGTATTCTGAAAAAACATGCACGTTTGTGTGCATGTGAGTGTGTGTGTGTGTCTGCGACTTTTTTGACCTCGTCCCATTAATTCCTTATGGGACATTTTTCGCAGTTTTATGTTCTGAAGAACTGATTAATAATCTGTGTGTGTGTGTGTGTGCCTGTGTGTGTCTGTGTCTGTGTGTGTGTCTGTGCCTGTCACTCTCTGTTGGCCCAGCTGATCTCGGTTGCCACAGGGATGGTTGTCGAACGGCCCTAGCAACCGTGACTGAGACAGCTGATTTCAGAGCGATTTCAGCCTCACATCTAGGACGTCAAACTAGTGCTATTTATCCAAAACCAAACACGATATCGGCAAAATTTCTTCACCATCACGCAGGAAAGACCTTAAAGAACACACTCATCAAGTTTTGTGGTCCTAGTTTCAGAAATGTGTAAATAAGAGCGAGTTAAAAAAGGGTGCAGTTTCGAAAATCCTCTTCCCGATTTACATTGGAGTGAATGGGGCAGTTGAGAGCTACTCTTGTCAGTTGGAGGCAGATAATTCAAAAACCGTAAATCCTACCAATAAAGTAGACACATTGGGAGAAAGAAGACAAGTGTGGCTACAACTACTGTAAATATCACTGTTTTTGAGTGACATTTGTGGCTGGGATCGTCTGCGACTGTTCGTAGAGAGAGTGGAGCCGCAGCGGACAGAGAAGCGGCTTTAGGCTCAGTCAACACACACACAACACCATATTACCAGGAAATGCGTACGGTAGACAACCGTAGCGTTTTTATACCGCCGTTTTTTTTTTACATCCCTTTGCACAACAGGAATTTACTTATTCATTAAAAAAACACACAAAAGGGCAGTTTTTAATATGAGGCAAAAAGGGCAGGGGCTCAAGCACCCCTTGGGCCCTATGTCTGCACGTGCCTATATTCGGTGGTGGCATTGGTGGTGGTACATCGTTACTCTGGCTGCCTCCCACCATAAATTGCTAATGATGAAGAGAATGACGCAGTAATTAGCTAGTTAGCTGCTACCACTCTGTGTGGCTACTCCTGCCTCACAATATCATGTTGGAGGAGATGACAGATGAGAGCGCTCAACCCTCTGTGCAGGCAGACATCACAACAATATTGTTATTGTGAATTTGACCTTGCTAACAATGCAGTGAAAATCTGATAATATGCCTACTCTAGCTGAGAAGTACTTCTCTGGGTTGCGTATAGAAAATCGTGCACAGGGGTCATTCAATCATGCTGTTTTTAAACCTGCCTCCTGTCAGGAGATGACACAATGACACAACTTTTAATGATGCACAGGTTTGCACAATGTATTGTTTGAGATTTTGGAAATATAGTGTACCCCATGATACTACTCTCAGTCTTAGACAGAGAGTTATTTCTGCATATTTGACCAATTTAAGCTTTTTGAACTTTTTAACTTGCCAACCATTCAGTTTTTTTTCGGAAAAATGAAATACAAAATCTTACAAAAGATTTTTCAAACAAGCTTTTCAATTTATACCACTAATAACACATTTAATTTTTATTTTTTTCTTTATATTCCTATTACTTGAAATCTCTTCACCAGAACACACCAATAATCAAATTAATTTCATTTTCATTATGTAACACAAGACCTTATGATGAAAACTGCAGTTGTAGCTCCCAGTGCCCGACACATCCACACACATGCGCGCGCGCGCGCACACACACACACGGATATTTATTTGTTTTAGATCAGCTCGTTTCCAGCTTTATTGATTATCATTATTTTTTATCATATATTATTAAGTGTTAAATTACTTTTAATTGTTAATTTTCGTGTTCTGATTTTACTCTATTAAAATCGTGTGTAAATACATGAAATAATTGCAGTTTACTGTGCGATGATATGAATATTGTTAAATGTATAGCTAATTAATTTTGTGAAATTGTAGGCTACATTTTGGTGTTATTTCGTTTATTTAAAAAAAATATCATGACAATGAATGCATTCATCACTCAATTTGGGTATTTAGCTACATGAAAGAATATAAGAATATAGAGTTAGTATTATCTAGCGGTCCAAATGACAGCTTACGGCCGTTCTAGTAGTGTTTGAGTTCTGGCCCTTCTGAAGTCCAACTGACACTTTGGTCGAATCAGAAACATATAATTTGATACATTGTGACCAAGTGTTAAAATCTCTCTAGGGCAAGAAACCAGGAATGAGCAGGGGGAAAAAAACGAGGACTGAAGTTGGTTTTCAACAAAATGCAAGTGCATCTTTTATATTTATGTACACGAACAGGTATCTTATAACAATCCAAAATTATAACACCTATAACAATCATGAGCTTGTCATGCAAAAGCCTATACGTCTGTATCTCGCATTGGATCGATTGCACCATCTACTGGATGAAAATGGAACACAGAACAACTACGCCACACGTTCATGTGCGGACTGCTGTGCACGGTGCAGATCAACTACCGGCCCTGAAGCATCAGAATCTGCGACCGCACGCACGTGTGAACGCCTAACAACATTTGTCAAACTGTGACAGACAGACGTGCACATGCTGCTTCATATGTACGCAGCTTCTTGTTATGTGTGACAGAGTTTGCACACGTCATTTCCGCGTACGCGTAAGCGCGTGACAAAAATGTTCAATCATCTTCATGCGAGCGTTAACATGTGCGTTTGCATAAAGACGCATGAATGTTACGCGTAGTCACTACCCGTCGTGTGATTACCGGCGTGCAGCAGTCATCACGCGTGAACGTGCGCGTAAACGGGGGGCCATTATATGTCAATGAGGAAACTACATTACACGTCAGGCGCGGCTTGCTGCACAGGCGTCAAAGCAGGCGCGAGTGACACGCTCAGTTGATATGTGCGCACGCTTTTTGAAACGATTCTAACGCCATACACACACACACACACACACACACACACACACACACTTAAATATACAAAATGAAAAAAGCCTGTTCAGTGTTGAGGATGAATTGAACAGTCTCAACCTGAGGAGAGAAGCTGCTCTGTAGTCTGGTGGTAAGGCAGCAGACTCTCCATATCTTTTACCAAATGCAGCAAGATGAGTGGACTGTGGCTGGGGTGGCTGTTGTCTTTTCATATCTTTTGCGCTCTGTGACATCACACTTCACCAATATTACTAATGCTCTGTAGATGGGTACCAGCAGTTTAAATATAATACAGAAATTAACAGAACTACAATAAAACATAAAGCCTAACGAAAACAAACCTAATTCTAAATTAATATTCTGTTCACCGGATCATTCTTATCATGGCTGAGGTCTTACAGATTTTATGATCCTTATTGGCATACATATTAATGCACATCAACTCATACAATACAGCAACTGATAGCAAAAGTCTCTCACTCTGACAGCTGCCTGAGGGTTTTTTATGCAGGTCACTGTCCAGTATCATTTTCTGATGCACCCTGCAGGGTAACATCACCTACAGCCTAATGTCTCTGGAACTGAAATATTCTTGTGACTTCCTCTTAAGAGTTATAGGCAGCTTTGCTTTAGAAAGAAGTTTTGCAGTATGTAAATTCATGTCAAAATACAACTCCTGAAACTTGAACTAAACTTAGCAGTTTAGTCCGCATTTTTTTTGACAGCAGGACTTTCTTCTACTCTTTGGTAACATTCTGTGAATAAAAGTGGGCTATACTTAGCCCTGTATGAAAATGTGATCACATTATCGTAGCAACCATTGCAAGTCAGAAATCCATAGTTCTGAGTCCGTGTTCCCAGCCTCCATTCTAAATGCATTGCAGTTCATCCACTCGGGAAAACATGAATGCCCGCGGCAAGAGCATGTTTGTATAGCAAGTCTCTGAACTTCACAAGCACTTCAGTAGCTGATTTGAAGGATTAGCACATGAAAAGTGAGACATGAGGAGTAAAGTTTGACTGCATGCATGCAGTATGTTGCACAAGACAAACACTACATGAAGTAAAAAGTGATGAAAAAGGTCAAAGTTAATTGTAACGCCATACAGCAGAGTTTACGGCTTAGAATTCAGACTGGGATAACCATTCCTATGCACATTTCCATATTGCACAAGGTGTAAACTGCATTCCAACATGAGGCAATTTCAGAAATTCACTGTCCACACTGAATCTGTTAAATATGCATCCTGTTATGTCCTGTAAATAGACCACGTACCTATCAGCTGTGCACTAGAGATCAAATTGGAGCTTTCACCACTCATTTAAAAATTTTTCTCCCTCCCTCCGCCTTGTAGTAAAAGTAGACAATATTAAATGCATAACTCCTCATTTAAACTTCATCAATACAATGTTGCTCGCCCATGCTGTGCATTTACATTGAGCGAGAAGAATAAAAAGAGGAATAAGACACAGTGAAATCAGGCTGATTTTTTTATAGATAGATAGATAGATAGATAGATAGATAGATAGATAGATAGATAGATAGATAGATAGACAATGCTGTGTCATCAGGCAGCATACTGGCAAGTCGAGTGTAACCTTTGGTTGTGTCAGACTCCCTCCTCCCTCAAACTGCATTGACGTGTTTGTGTGTGTGTGTGTGTGTGTGTGTGTGTGTGTGTGTGTGTGTGTGTGTGCGCGTGCAAATTTTAGGCAAACCCATGGGCATGTGTGCAAATTGTTATCAATGCCCAATCAATGAGAATGTTGTCCATTTCATGTATGATCTAGATAAGCTGCTTTTGAGGGCAATCATCATGTCAGCTTCAAAGCTTCTAATAGGTCCTTCTCACATCAATTCGTGGATTTCACACACATCTCGTGAAATGACGGTTTCAGCCGTGAAGAGACATGGAGCTGGAATCAAAGGCATGGATCAATTATCCACAGTTACTACAAGAACACAGCTTCAAAGGGTACATATCAGATCACTATCTCTGAGGGTTGTGCTTTCTCCACCTCCTCTCAGATTTCACAAACACGCATACACAAAGAGGGAGAAAGAGAATACACACACATACACACGCATGAGGTGTGAAAACATCATATTTTTTAGATGTTTTTGATATCACAAATGTCATCAGAGAGACATTAGTGATCAGATGTGCAGATTTGATTGATTATTCACGCTGATGAATCCTCTCGTTCGTAACCACAGACGAAGTATTAAAAGTGGTTCATTGGTTTGTGAATCTGACCCACTTACAGAAGAAGAGACAGAAGGAAACAGAAAGAGAGAGAAATAGGATGCCGCTATGCTGATGCGCCCTTGAAACCAAATTAATGAACCTTGCGGAAGTGAAGATGGTGTCACACATCAACACATGTAAAACTGTGGAATAAAGGAAGGCGCACCTTTGTCTTTGATGGAAAAGTGAACATATTCAAAGCATCAACCTGAGAAAAACAACAACAAAATGAATGAAAAGACATGAATGGGGCTTGAGCAGTAAGGCGTCGAAACTCTGGCTCTCGCTGTGATGTTCTGGTTTCAGAGGAGAATTAAATGAGGTTGAGAAAAGTGGGCCTCCAGATGTGACTCCTTGTTCTTACGCCCCCCTTGGCATCATCTTCTGACGGCTGGAATGTGTTCAATTATATTCATAAATATAGGATAGTCGCACAGCTGACAAATATAGACTGGATTTGTATTATTTAAATGCAACCTGGGAGGAAATTACAGCGTGAATATGCAAATGGGTTAAGAAGATTAAAAAGATCAGCAAAAAGTAGGAGTGTATATGTGGCATGGCAAGGCTTCACAATAGTGCGGAGAAGAGAGGAGATGAAAGGAGAGGAAGAGAATGAGTGAAAGAGCGAGGTAAGAAAGAGAGAAAATGGAAGCAGATGAGGGGAGAAAAAAGTAGAGGAGAGGAGAAGAGATCGAAGAGGAGAGGAGATTATGAGAGAGATGAGAGGAGAGGTGGGATCAGAGAAAGGGAGACAAAGTAAGAGTGTTCAAGAAAGGATCGGGCTAGGACAAGAAGGGGTGAATGGAGTCGAAACAGGACGAGAGGAGGAGGTAAAGAGGAGCAGAGGTGTTATCTGTAAAGAGAAGTAAGAGTATTATGTGCAGGGAATGATACATACAATGGGGCTGCAAAGCTCTTTTCTTGAAGAGCAGAGTGGGCCGGGCCTGAAGACTGATGCTGATCTATATTGTCCTTCACTTGGAAGTCTTCAAACTTCAACCACATTACTGCCTCTGCACATACACTGGTTCTCTCTGCTCTCCCAGTTAAGTACAATTAATCTCATACTGTCAAACTGAGAATAAAAATAAGAGAGAAAAAAGAAACAAGCGTTTTGAAAAATCTGCTGAATAAATCATGGCATGAGCAAGACGCCTTCCGCTCTTCCATTGTTTTATGTTTTTGAAAATGAATTTCCTCAAGAAATTATTTACAACTATTTCTTACAGCTAATATAAATTGCTATGCCAACGATTAATACAATTCTTCCCAATCTTCTCTAAGTGTGGCTCCTCATTACCATGGTAATAAACATTGCAGTATCGTCTGGTGGTTATCAGGAAGACAGATCAGCAGGAGCAATATCTATTTTCCAAAAAAGCGGGTGGTTGTGGTGATTGAGGCAGGGTGGGGAGGGGGGATGGGAGTAGGGTTGACTGAAGAACCGAGGATAGACAGCGAGACAAAGGCTGTGGGCAGATGAAGCAGAAGATATGTGAGAAAAGAGAGGAGCTATGATCTTCAAACTGAGGCCTTCAAAGCTTTAAACTGATATGATCTCCACCCAGATGTCAGTCCATCTGAAGTCTTTTCATGTAAAATATGTTCACCAGGTTCTTCATCCTTCACTGTGGATTTATTTGGAAGTGTATAAAAGTTAAGAAAACAAAGTCTGATATTAAATTTGCATTAAATATTAAAATAGTCTCAAGAAGAGAACTTCAACCATTTTTAAAGTGGAAAAACGACTGTTTCACTGTGGTTCTGCAATCCCCCAACCACATTCATCACACAGAGACACATCTTCCAAGTTCACTGTTGCTACAGTTGACCTCTGCGGGATGCTTATAGTATATTTATGAATGCACTTAGAATCAGTTGAGAAAGTTCCAAGTATTTTGAAAATAATTATTTTACAAGTTCTTACTGAAAACTACATCGAACAGCCTTCAGTGTCCAACTAGAAATTTTTTTGTTTAAATCAGGCCCAGACTCTTTCGAAAGCAAAGATCAAGCAAACAGAAATCCCTTCTTCAAAAGAAGCCATGTGATTTTGTCAATACATTACAGGCTGTAGTCTCGAGAGGGTTTTTTTCCCCAATTCTCGTAATAAATCCATGTGTTGCTTCCTTTAATAATGATCCATAGTGTATGGACATCAAGAGAAAATAGATCTTAAAATCTGCAAATTATAACTCTCACTTGACTCTTACAGATACTGTGTATGAGACAGAACACTACTAAAGTTCTTAAAGTGCTGTCTTAATGCTGTGATTCATGAGACTTCTTGTTTTCAAGCCAAACGACAAACGACGAGAAGCATTTGTGTTTTGACAAATTATCTCAGTGGATATTTGTGGAAGATGTGTGCTCTAATTATTTGGCATATTTGTTTCTATTGTGAAGCTGGGATTGTATTATTTGTGGTGAGGACTGGTGTGTGCGTGTGTGTGTGTGAGAGAAGGTTATGTTTGAGATTGTTATTGTGGTCTGTTATTAATTGAATCAGTTAATTCTGTATTCCTGTGTGGTTTTTTTATGTAAATGGCCCCGTACCTGCCAACATTCGGCTGTAAAAAAAATGGAGACTTTGTCATTTATCAGCAAATGGCGTGCACCATGCCCCATGTAACTCTACCACCACAGATTTAAAATACAAGGATTTGGGGCTTCCGGTTATGACGTGGTGGTGAGAAGTCGCAGAAGCCGTGTGCTCCGGTAAAATATATCAGTACATAATCTCAGTGGCGAACCGTGCCTATTAGAACTGGGCCTTCTGTAACACCCCCCCCCCCCCCCCCCCCCCAAAAAAAAGAAAAAAATCGCTAACGAAAAATGCCTGGTGTTATTTTACTGCTCCATCTTCAAGATTGCGTTGTTCTAGTTATTCACACAGCCACACACACAGCCGCACACAGCCACATGCACACACGCTCACAGCCGCACACACTCACACACACACAGCCGCACACACTCATACATACACACACACACAGCCGCACACATGCACGTCACTTTTCATACTTTATGAACAATCATGTGTGGAAACAAAATGCAACCAGTTCAACGAGATGCAAAACTATCAAAACCAGCAATAAAAAATCAGTTTCACTCACCGAGCCTGTAAGCCAAGTGTATCGTTCCCAGCTGCTAGCCTGAAAGTGGCGCACATAAGTTAGCCCGCTTTTGCAGGTTGATTGAGCTTGAGGTGTTCGGGCGTTGGTCGGCCTTTTTTAATAATGTCCATCTTTTCATTAAGCGGTCGTCTTGAAAAGGGCACTGGCAATAAATTCACAATAATATCATCTCCACCTGTTGCCATTTTCAACGTTGGCTATTAATCACAACTCGCCAGTTAAGCTAAGTCTCGGGTGATTGAGCTAGCGGGCCTTCTAGAATACCCTGGAGCTGTAGAAAGTCTTAAAGAATACGCCCACTGGCTACAAATCCAAATATGATTGGTTGATCAAATTGTCAATCCAAATGTACTCTCATTATGTTTAATGGTCAGGGCCTTCTATTAGGGAAACAGAATACTTTGGATGGAGGATATTCTGCCCAGAGACACCGTAGAAAAATATCTGACTGGTTGAATGCACAGTGTATGGACAGAAAACTACAGAAACAAGTCGGCGTTATTTTATTTTATTTACAAAATTAATAAGATACGTTTCTTTTTCATCTGAGGATTTTAGGGCCTTCTCTGAATACCTTGAAGGACCTGAAGATTCGCCACTGGTATATATTAGTAAACCTGTTCGTTTAATTTTGCAAAAAGTCTAAGTCAAGTGATATAAGTGCAAGATATAAGTTGGATCCAAAATGAGGTTGAGTAAACCAAGTACAAGAGGTAAAGAAACCCACACTAGGGATGAAGGAATTATAGCAGCTATTCACGCTCTTCGGAAAGACTTCTCTGCCCAGCTCCAAGAAGTTATCACCTCAAATCACGGGATTAAAGAAGCCATAGATTCCTTCTCCGAAAGACTAAGTCGGGGCGGGTCCGATATAAGTTCTGCGGAGGACCAATTGAACAACCTGGAGACCGTCTCTGCAACCACTCAAAGAAAAGTGCTAGCACTCACCAGGTCAGTGGAGGCCATGGAAAACCGCCAGAGCCGGCTTGCCAGAAAACACAGAGAAAGACCAAGCTTTCAGACTTGCTAACAATGCCGAACCTAAAACCTGTTCCTCTTGCGATCCTCGTGAAATTCCACTGGCTGATTGACAGAGACCGAGTGATGAAGGTGGCTCACAAGAAGAAATCACTACAGTTCGAAGGGTATCGTGTGATGTTTTTCCCCGACCTTTCAGTGGAGATCCAGCAACAGAGGAGAAATTTCGATGGAGTGAAAGCCCAGCTTCAGAATCTTGATATCGAGTTTGGATTACAGTTCCCGGCAAAGATGAGAATCTACCACAAGGGTAAACTGCTTACTTTTCTGACTCCAGCTGATGTAGACGCTTTCAACCGGGAGATCGAGTCGAAGCGGGCTCGGACGGAGCGGAGCAGTGACCTGAGTGAGTCTGGCTAGATGACACTAGCCCGCCAGGATCCAATATAAATTAACGACTTAGACTATGCCTTATTAGACAAGATTATCTTATTCCAATGATAGATATCACACATTGGTAACAGTAAATACACATATTAGGGTTTGCCTTCTGTTTTTTTATACTTAATTTTATGCCGGACGTGGGTTCCAGCCTAATTTGTTCAATGAATTGTATCTGCTCCTTCGTTAAGGATCAATGCAAGTTGTCTGGATTTTCACGGTTTTGTAAGAGTGTGAGAGGGGTCTGTGCAATTAGGGGGCACAGGGACTTAAGAGAGCTCCGTCTCCGTTCTAGAGAGGGGGCGTTTGTTTCTGTTTTTTCTTTTCTCTATTTTTCATGTTGTGATGGCACACACGTTCGCATTGGTCGAAGAGAGTTGATGTTATAAGTGTAATATTATGTAGGCTTGGTTATGAGTAATGCTCCTTTTCTCAATATTACTTCATGGAATATCAGGGGTATGAGAAAATTAGTTAAAATTAAGCAAGTACTGTCTAAACTTAAACACCTCCAAGCAAAAGTCATATTTCTCCAAGAACACATCTACTGTCAGAAGAGATTGTGCGCATAAGGAGGAGATGGCCTGGGCAAATCGTAGCTTCCTGCTACTCGTCACAGGCAAGAGGAGTAGCAATCCTTATCCATAAATCAGTCCCCTTCAGGATTTACAAACTTCTCCAGGATCCAGCCGGTAGATTTGTGGTGGTCAGGGGAAATCTACTGAATCAAGAAATTATTCTTGTAAACGTTTATGGGCCTAACAACGACGATGCCACATTCTTTAGTAACCTCTTTATGACCATTTCCTCCTTTCGAGGTGAAATAATTATGGGGGGGACTTTAATTGCGCTCCTAACCCTCTTCTAGACCGCTCATCGAGAAATGACTCCTCCCATACTAATACCCGAAGGGTGATAGACCACTTAATGTCAGAGCTGCTTCTTTGTGATATCTGGAGATCTAGAAATCCCACCGCACTTGAATATTCTTGCCACTCTAACACACACCAAACACAATCCCGCATAGATTATTTTTTAATTTCTAGGGCTCTTGTGGCTAATGTACAGGACTGGGCAAATCTTAGCTTCCTGCTACTCGTCACAGGCAAGAGGAGTAGCAATCCTTATCCATAAATCAGTCCCCTTCAGGATTTACAAACTTCTCCAGGATCCAGCCGGTAGATTTGTGGTGGTCAGGGGAAATCTATTGAATTAAGAAATTATTCTTGTAAACGTTTATGGGCCTAACAACAACGATGCCACATTCTTTAGTAACCTCTTTATGACCATTTCCTCCTTTCGAGGTGAAATAATTATGGGGGGGGGGGACTTTAATTGCACTCCTAACCCTCTTTTAGACCGCTCATCAAGAACTGACTCCTCCCATACTAATACCCGAAGGGTGATAGACCACTTCATGTCAGAGCTGCATCTTTGTGATATCTGGAGATCCAGAAATCCCACCGCACTTGAATATTCTTGCCACTCTAACACACACCAAACACAATCCCGCATAGATTATTTTTTAATTTCTAGGGCTCTTGTGGCTAATGTACAGGACTGTGGACACAAAGGCATAGTTATTTCAGATCATGCCCTAATATTTTCGCCTTACTTCACATGCAAGGGGGCAAACAGTGTGACTGCAACTTTCTAAAATTTGTTGAAACAAATATTGAGGTATTCTCTGCTATAAATACAAATGAAACATCTGCTTCTATAAGATGGGAAGCCTTTTAAGCCTATATTAGAGGTTCAATGATTTCTTATACTAGTAGCAACTCTAATAAGACACATCTCCTTATGACTGAACTTGAGCGAGATATTAAAGATCTAGAAAGGGAGCTCTCAGTGAATAATACACTGGAGAATGTACAGAGACTCTCAGAATTAAGGGCTAAATATAATGATATCACCGCAACTAAGGCCTTATACAGTATCACTCGGTTAAAGCAGACATATTATGACCAGGGAGAATCAGCGGGGAAATTATTAGCATGGAGGATTAAAACACTGCAGAATGAAAGAGCAATCACTGAGATTGAAACTGAGATGGGGACAACAACGAATCCGATAGAAATCAACAAAGCTTTTCATAAATATTACATGAACCTTTATACGTCAGAGTCTTCGGATACTGACTTTCACCCTTTTTTGGATCAGCTTTCCATTCCAGTTTTAGAGAAGAAGGTTAAAATGAAGCTAGACTCTCCCATTACAAAGGAGGAACTGTTCGAAGCACTGTCCCATATGAACGGGGGAAGGCATCAGGTCCCGATGGACTAAAACGTTCGATAAGGTGGAACATAATTATCTTTTTGAAGTGCTTCAGCGATTTGTTTTTGGTGAATACATCTGTAAGTGCATAAAAATGTTATACCACTCCCCAACAGTCACGACAAACTTTGTAACCTCCCAGCCCTTCAATCTTCAACGAGGGACCAGACAGGGGTGCCCCCTTTCACCCCTTCTGTTCGCATTGGCAATCAAGCCACTTGCTATTGCAATTAGACAAAACGGCAGTATAACAGGTATCAGAATAAGGAATGTGGAGAATAAAATAGGACGTTTTGCAGACGACATTGTTATATTCATGACTGAGCTAAAGTGCTCTATTCCAAATCTCCTTAGGCTGATAAACACTTTTGGGTCAATTTCGGGATATAAAGTGAATGAATCCAAGTCAAATATTCTTTTCCTTAAACAATCTGAGAAAAGCTGTCCCCCAGTACAAACCACTTTTAAAAACGCAACAAGTTTCACTTACTTGGGGATCAAAATTACTCACTCGACAGAGGACCTTGTATCCACAAACTATAGCCCAGTAATATCAGGAGTGACTAACCTTATTAACAGTTGGTCAACAATGCCAATTTCGATGATTGGCAGGATTAATATCCTTAAAATGAATGTGCTCCCCAAATTTCTGTACTCATTTCAATGCATTCCACTTCCTCTGCCAACAAACTTCTTCCCAAACATGACTAAAGTCTTCACAGAATTTCATATGGAATAACAGGCGAGCGAGATTACGCCTCTCCCTACTTTATCTGCCATATGACAGGAGGGGATTGAAGCTTCCCAACCTCAAATGGTACTACTGGGCATGCCAGCTTTGGACAACTTCCTTCTGGTTTAGGCCCAGTCCATCCCTCTCGTGGGTGACCATTGAAAGAGAAACTTCAGTTAATTTACCTCTCTATTTGTATCTGTACTCAGACAAACCTGAGAAATTAAAGAAATCCTCAGGTAATCCTTTCGTTTCCAACTCCACTCGTGTTTGGCATGAAATTCATAGCTACCTTAATGTTTCCTGTAAATTATCACAGTTCACACCCATTTTGGGAAATACGAATTTGCATCCGGGTGCAAAAGACAAAGGATTTAAACTCTGGGCAGACAAAGGTATTGAAAAAATAGCAGATCTCTTTCAGGAGGATGTTTTTATGTCATTTGAAGTTATCAGGAAAAAAAATTGACTTACCTGCTAAAAATTTCTTCAAATACCTCCAAGTCAGACACTTCATTTAGAAGACCCCAAAAAAGCTCTTAATGCCTGACTTATCAGCAATAGAAAAGCCCGTGGTAAGCCTACCTCAGAGAAGACTTATTTCAATCTTTCATAAGATTCTGTTATCAGCATCACCAGAATCATCGGAGGACAAGAGACTTGCTTGGTGTGCAGACTTGGGGGAGGAGATAACCGGGTCTGATTTGCAAAATATTTGTCCCCAGTCACAAATACAAACAATTAATTCAGGTTTCAGGCTGTTACAATATAAATGGTCCATGAGGCTTTATATCACCCCAAGGTTTTGAATCGTTTCAATGGTAATACTCCAGATGTTTGTATAAAATGTGAAACTCACAAAGGGACTCTTTTCCATTGTTTATGGCCCTGTTCAAAGTTACAAGAATTTTGGAGAGAGGTTGTTGAGACACTCTCAAATACTTCCGAGGTGTCTCTTCCTATGTGCCCAAGGATGTGTGTTTTGGGACTCATTCCAAAGGACTTTAATCTCAGCAGAGCTAACATTAAGATGGTTACCCTAAGCCTACTTCAAGCCAGGCGGACTATTGCAAAATGTTGGAAATCTATACAGAGACCGACTACAAAAGGCTGGCTAGAGGACATTGTACAAGTTATAGCAATGGAAAAAATAACATATTCACTGAAAGGAAAATATGCACTGTTTGAAGAAATGTGGACTTCCTTCTTGGACTTTGTAAAGGGCCCTCAATTTCTTGGGGCTCTAAAGTGACCATATGATCTTTACCCCTGTACAACCGTTGGGCAACCCATTGCCACAATACCCTTTGCCTCTGTACCAATGAGTGAGTGTTTGTATCCTTAATTTATTGTATTTTATTTTATTTTATTTATGACTCTGTCTGGTTGCATGTTTCATTTGTTTACTGTAATTGTAACTTATTGTTCCTTAAAAGGGGGAAAAAAAATCCAATAAACACATTTGGAAAGAAAAAAAAATACAAGGATTTAAAATGAAAACGATTTCTCATTAATTCATCGCTCACAGCGAAACACATATAAAATCTAGAGATGCACCGATCCAGTTTTTTCCGATCCAATCCCGATACTGATACCTGGACTGAGCGTATCGGCCGATACCCGATACAGATCCAATACCGTTGTTGAATTGATAATAAACTGTATACCTTCCACCATGTGAAAAGGACTAAAGGCACCAGACTTTCCTTACTAAGACAAAATAATCAAACAGTTACCAAACATTGTGAACATGTGTTACATTAACAATAATAATAATAATAATAATAATACATTTAATTTATATAGCGCCTATCAGGGTACCCAAGGACACACGTAACAAAGTGGAACAAACAAAACAAAGAATGAATGAATATAGCGCCTCTCAGTCAGCACGGAGGGAACACTAGCCCCGAAGTCAGTAGCACCGTCTGTAAACAAACTAGCGTCTGGAGGCTCCGTGCACACAGCGGGGCGACCATCCAGCATCGCTGCGAGCCGGGGAGACCGCAGCAGCAGAGGAGGAGACAAAGCAGCCAGCGGTGAATAACCCTGAGGTTGTGGTGGAGGAAGGACCAACGGAGCAATGATGGACAGCCCACATAGTATTGAGTATGTCGGTTTGAAAGTTAGCGTTGCTAGGCTAACAGCTGATAGGTGAGGCTAGCAACTGATGGCGGGGCTACTAGCTAATCAGCGGAGAAATGTGACGTGAGTACGTTTAATGTCCTGCCAACAGGAATACAAAATAAAACATAGCAGCTGAACCTGAGAATAAACTAATAAAGAGTTGGTCAAACAACAACTTGCGCTCTTCCAGCATGCAACACACTGACGCTGACGAATGACGTAGGATGTGCTGCGACGGCGAAAAAAAAAAAAAACTGGATCAGCCGGTGGATCTGTTTCATTTTACCGATCCCCGATCCAGCCGTTTTGTCAATATCGGAGCCGATATCCGATCTTAATATCGGATCGGTGCACCCCTAATAAAATCATACAAAATGTAACAAAAAAAACAATTAGAAATCAACATCAGAAATTAATGTCACAAAAAATATAATGAAGTGCAAACACTGTGTGAGTCATCGGTGCCAGGAGAACTTTAGAAAAAGAAGAAGGATAAAACGATGCAGACTGTCTGTAGAGTGGAGACAAGAGGAAAAGCCAGTGAGACAGGAGGCAGATGTTAATGAAGAGGAAAGTCTTGACTTAAGTGGAGTGAAATTTGGAAGCGTTTTTCTTCTACTTGGGACCTGTTTCATTGATTTTTAAATCAGTGTTGAAGGCTTGAGTGAGCACAGTTGCGAAATGGACATCAGGCAAAAAAGCCTTTTTGCTATGCTCACGTCTGCCTCTGAGGTACAACACATACACCCCCCATAGAAACTGAGACCAGAGTATGTGAGCGGAGCTGAGTGGCGAGAATTTCCGCTCCCCGCTTACGTGGGTGTTCGCTTCTTCGCTCAATCGCTCAAAGTTATACCAGACAGCTCCGCTCACCTAAAATTTCATTCAGCTCCGGTGAAATCGCTCCACGCTCGCTCAAATTTAAAAGAGGGAGCAATTCCTGACGTTGCACCTATATGACCTGTCTGCTTGCTTTTCGAAATATTTTACAAACTCCATCTCTCAACGAATGACCTCTGATGTAGGCTAACCCTTGAAGGCACACGTGAGTCTGGACTTGTGCATGCCCTAGACTCGTGAAGAGCGGTATCGGAACAGAACTGGAGCGAAACTTTGGATTAAAACCCGCTCTGCGCTCGGACTATATTTCGACGCTCCGCTCCCCACTCGCTCCGCGCTTCGCTCCGCTCACATGCCCTGACTGAGACACATAATTTGATATGTATCACTATTAAATCAGAAGATCAATGGGATGAATTACTGATTGGGAGCACAGTGTTGGCAGATGCATGTCTCTCTTTTGCTTGATGACTCATTTTAAATTTTGTGCTGTATATGTACATGCGTCCAATCAAATGTGATTTGGGGTAACAAAATAATCCTGCCTTTCCTGCTGACACTGCAGCAGAGGGAGGTGAGGGAGCGTTAAATAGCTCTAAATGTATTTAGAGTTATTTTTGTTTGGCTATATAGAGCCAAATTCAAGGCTAAACTTTAAGGCTGTTTCAAAAAAGTAAGAACACCTCACTCAAATTCACATTATCATTTCTAATAACAGAAATAACAAAAAATTCACTCCAAGATCATAACCTCACTCGACAGTATGTTGTATTGTTCACTCAATATGTCTAGATAATTATCTAGATTAGAAAATAGTCAAGAAAGGAGGATGAGTAACCCTAAGCAGAGCGGCAGAATACTGGGAAGACTCTGAAAGGTCGGTCTGTTTACCCTCAAAACTACGCCTTGCAAACCACTGCATCAGAACTGCAAGACTAACAGACATTATCAAAGCTACACTTCGAGTAAACAGTTTGAGTCAAGCCCAGAGAATGCAACCAACAAAGTCTGCCAATCACAGACGGCATCTTACAAGAAGATCCTCAAAGCTTGCTGCCTTAAACCATGAATGAACTTCTATGTCTTGCGGGAGCTAATGACGCTCACATTCACGTTTGTTGAAAATAAAAAACTTGTTCATTCATTTTTATTGAACGTACTCTTTTAGCCTGTTCATAGTATTGTGGTCAAGACCACACCAACCGAGACCAAGGCCTTACCGAGACCAGAGAGTACCAAGACCGAGACTAGGCCAAGACATTTGGAGGTCGAGACCGAGACAAGACCGAGACTTTTAGAGGTAGAGACCGAGACAAGACCAAGACCTTTCTTTTAAAACAATGTGTTTTAAACCATTAATTTTGCCTGATTTATCATACATTATTCCTCAATGCCTGTTCTTTCTATACTAGCACACACAACTCCAGTTTGACTTGACAAAGCCTCATGTGTGTATCACACATTTTGAGGAAGAAATATGGCCCATTTCATCGATGTTGTTCTGTTATCTTGCTTGTGACAACAACGCCTTGTGAGCTAATGTTAACAAGGTAACTTAGCTGGAGGCTAATATAGTTGGTGCTCTGAAAGTTAGCAAATAAATGATTAAAATGACCATGGAAAGAGTTGAGCTTATTTTCGCTTATTGTCTCCGGATGGGGGAGTTGAAATTTACCAAGACTTTTGATATAACGTTAATGTTAAACTTTGTATGGTAACTGTTAGCTTACCTGTCTTTATGTTTCTTCCGAGGTGATGGTAAAAGTTTGACGTCGTCCCAGCTGTTTTGGTGAGCAGAGCATTGCAGAATTTGCACACTGCCGAGGTTTTCGCTTACTTTTACAAATAAACCAAAACCAAACCAAACCAAATTTAATCGTAGCTGAGTTGGCAGACATCTTTCCTTACCAGCAGTAGGAGATTTGTTAATTTTTAACAGAGGGGATGGCCTAATAGGAGCACCACCCTGCCCCGAGACACCTATGTACACTTCCCAAAGGACTTTGTTGCAGGACACCTTAGCCATAAATGTGATATTTCTAATTCTACAATTCTATTTTGTCCAGTTATCTTCCTTCTTTATCTACTACAATTCACTACAATCTTTGTTGAAGTTATAAAAGTCATTAAAGTAATGAGTAAATACAACTTTAAACTGTAGCAGTGGACTGAGTTTATTCAGGCATGGTTTTCTCATGTTTCTCACAATACACTTCAAGCAGGGTCATTTTAAGTTACATGACCCCTTGGAATTTTTTACCATCTAAATGCCTTGAAGGACACACAATGAACATTGTGCAAAATAGTAGAGCACGACGGATTCATTTGTAGGCCGATTTTATTGGCCAATATTAGCCTATCACAGATATATCAATATCAGTGCAGTGACGGCTGGTGGTGATTTTGGGTGGGTGGGCTAACGAATGAATTGCATTTATCAATACTTCACACAGCAGCACTACATCAAGTTGCAGCAACAACAGTGTATGTTTTGTTATAGAATCACAAGCAGAATCAGAAATACTTTAATAATCCCAGGGGGAAATTACTTGCTTATTTCTTAGGAAGTGCTCTATGGCAACACCGGGGAGACATATAAGAATGGCCTGATGCCGAAAATCTCTCTCTCTCTGGTTCACAACATTGCCAAAGCATACAGGAGTACACAACAAGAATATTAACAATAATAAAGATGATAATAACAATAATGGCAATAATTGTTAATTAATTGGATACAAATCAATGTTTTCAAAGAAAGTATTTTTTATTAAACAATGACAGACAACACGAATGTGTGTTTGTGTGTGTGAACAAGAAAAACAAAAACCAGGGGCAGGTGATCCATGACATCGCAAGCATGAAGAACCAAATGAAAAAAAAAAAAAAAGTTAGGAGAAGGACCAAATTGGCAGCCAATTTGCAGACCATTAGCAGCTGCCACCGCCGCCATCGTCCCGCCGTGACCACCACCGTCAGCCGCCGTGAACACCATCGTCAGCCGCAGTGACCACCACCGTCAGCCGCCGTGACCACCACCGTCAGCCGCAGTGACCACCACCGTCAGCCGCCGTGACCACCACCGTCAGCCGCCGTCAGTGTTGGGTGTAACGCGTTACAAAGTAGCGCGTTACTGTAATCACATTACTTTTTTCAGTAACGAGTAGTGTAAGGCATTACTGTTCTGGATGTAGTAATCACATTACAGTTCGCCAAGCTCGTTACTTACGTTACATTGCTAGGTTAATCAATTTTAACAGCATAGTCGCACGTATCACACACGGCGGGCTGGGGGGGCGGCCGCCAATTTGACGACTTTCTCGCTAGATTTGGCGACTTTTCAGACCCTCTTAGCGACTTCATTTCTAAAAAGCTACGAGCGACAAATTTGGCGACTTATTCAGATCATCGGGGGAAAGGCGAGAAATATATTATATTGTAATTTACATGCTGCTCAGAGTAATTGCAGACCACGGCTCCTCTGCAGCAGTGCTGGACTCTCTCCCCTCCCGCGCGGCTGCGCAGGCGACAGGCCGGTGTGTGTATGGGGGCGCTGGCTGGGGCAGCTGGAGGGTTACAGATACAAACATTACTTTGAATTTGTTGAACGTAAGGAAAATAACTTGACTGTAAGGTGCACTTTGCCCGTGTTGGGAACCTCTCCTCACCGCTGCTAACACTACCTCAAACTTAACGAAGCACCTACAGAGACAGCACGCACACACAAATCTTGTTGCTAAGGAACCATGGACTATATAACATGAATGAGACGCCAAGACAGAATGTAACGAGTAATGTAGCTAATTACTTTCTCCAGGCAGTAATCATGTAATGTAAGGCATTACTATTTTTGAGAGTAATGTGTAATGTGTAATATATTACTTTTTTGAGTAATATAACACTGGCCGCCGTGAACACCATCGTCAGCCGCAGTGAACACCACCGTCAGCCGCAGTGACCACCACCGTCAGCCGCAGTGAACACCACCGTCAGCCGCAGTGACCACCAGCAGCAGCCGCCGCTCAAAATAAAGCACAGTAGCCTACATGAAGTAATGAAAGTAACCATGTTAAATTCAACACGGAACAGCACAAACAAATTAAATGCAGCCAACAACACGTCACATAATAAAAAGGTAGTATGTCCCAAAATTCAATGACATTAAATGAAATATTTATCACAAATGCCCCCTTATTTCTACTAGTTCTAGCAGCTAGAACGAGTCCTATATCACACACATAACCGACTAACGATGGCTGACACGATCAGATTCAGCAGATAAAAGCCAAAATAAATAAAACCCCTTAGTAATACATGTAAATCCTGCTTGTTAGTTACCAAACATCTTTAATATAAAAGTTGCTAGCGATTCATTACCGGACTATTACGTTACCTTTACAGCTGGCGAAGTCGCACTAGCTAACTAGCTAGCAGGCAATGCTTGAAAATTGGCTCTAACAACCAAGATAAAATACAGATAATTACGCTGTGCACGTACAAATGAAGACCAGTGTAAGCATCACAAAGGGCCTCTGATACAATATAGACAGTTAACAATTCAAAAGAGGTTGATATTTCAGCAACTTACCTCTGGAACTATTCGATGCGCCGCAATGTAAGTGAATGAAGTCCAGCGCCCAGAAGACAGTGTTTGGATCTAATCCGAGCTCCATAACCCGGAAGTAGGCGGTACAAAGCGCCGCCATTTTTTACAACTGGAACTGCGCTGTGATAGGTCGAAGGTCACTGTACTGTTGCTACCGCGCTGTGATAGGTCGAAGGTCAGCCTTGGGCTGAATTAATTTAGCCCAAATGGGCAGCATATGAAGGGGGCGTGTCAGGGCACCTGTCAATCAAACGTCAATGGAAGTTTACGCTACTGAGTTTGGGCTGAATGAATTTAGCCCAAATGGGGGCGTGTCACGACACCTGTCAATCAAAAGTGAATTGAAGCTTGCTACTGTGCTTGGGCTGAGTACATTTAGCCCATTCACAGAAAAAAAAAAACAAGATATCTCATATATCCTGGGTTTTTTCTGCCACTTTTTGGTGCTGCTGCTGTTTTAGGTTCAATCAAAGTTTAAAACAATGTGTTCTAAGGTTTTTAATAATATTTTTTCATTTTTGCTGTAAAAGGTAGGGAGGGCTTAGCCCTGTTAGCCCATATATACCAGCCGCCCCTGTATCAGTGTATATATTGACTGATATGAAGAACTTATATCTAAAAACTACAAATGCAGAATGGAGAAAGTCACTCCAGCCAAGTGTGTTTCAGCTACCTACTAATGGTTAAACTATAAACCACCACAAAGATGACAATTACCAACATAAGCCACCATGTTCTGAGCAGACACACTAAAAACACTTGAAAAAAGTAACATTTAGTTTTAGAACATAAATAGCAAACCTACTATTAATATTTTAACTTTCAGAAAAAAACTAGTCTCTGAAAGAACTTGAACATTACTGAAAATAAACATGTTGCATCTGGTACAGGTTTTATTCCACACAGCATCATACCATGAATGTATAAAGAGAACAAGATTCATAGCAGGAAAGTTTCAGAAGCCTGCCCGACTTTGTTGATCTGGTCATTTTTCATTTTTATACAATCGGGAGTCTGCACAGGGTGTTTTATGTTGAAAACTGGCCATATGCTCAATGCCGTTTCTGTGTCTTTGACTTCCTGTTGGCGCGATCTGCACTGCAGCTTGTTGCAGCTTTTGTGAAAAATAAACCAGGCAGCCAAATCGCAAAGCAGCCGTGCCCGGCTTGACTCCGGGATGGAGACTGATGTCAGGTTAACAAGGGGGATGCTTTTTGGTCATTTTGCTAATAAGGGGGACGGCACCCCCCTCAAATCGCCCACTGCTTATATAGGTTTTTCTCGATGGTTCTGGGTTAGTGCAAAGAGGGAGAGTAAGGGTAACGTTAGCTGTAACTCAACCCAAGTAACAATTAACTATTATAACAACACACTTGTAACTCCTTTTACAGCTATTGAGACACCAATGTAAGGATGGCTGATACAAATGAAGGTTTTCAAAGAAAGTATTTTTTATTAAACAACGACAGACACAAAGAATGTGTGCTTATGTGTGTGAACAAGAAAAACAAAAACCAGCGGCAGGTTATCCATGACACCACAACCATAAACCATGAACCAAATGAAAAAAAAACTCAGGAGAAGGACCAAATTAGCAGCCAATTAGCAGACCATTAGCAGCAGCCACCGCCACCATCATCAGCTGCTGTCTCCACCAGCAGCAGCCGCCGTCACCACCACCAGCAGCAGCCGCCGTCACCACCGGCAGTTGCCACTTAAAATAAAGTAGCCTATATGAAAGAGAGTAACCATGTTAAATTGAACACAGAACAATACAAAAAACTAAGTACAGCCAACAACACGTCACATAATGAAAAGTTAGTAGGTCCCAAAATTCAATGAAATTTTAAATTAAATATTTATCACATTATTATTT